>JAOTAV010094274.1:0-10930 GCA_026546445.1 Cyclargus thomasi | reverse complement strand
GTCTTCGTACTCCTCCGAAACGGCTTTACCAATTTTAACCAAATTTTGCATGCATATTCAGTAGGTCTGAGAATCGGCTAACATCTATTTTTCATCCCCCCAAATGTTAGGGGAAATTATTTATATGGCAAAACAACGTTTGCCGGGTCAGCTAGTATTATATAAGAGTATCTATATTGGCAGAAAAAAAAATCCCAAAATGTTATATGAAAAAAAGAAAGACTCTCTGCATACTATTTTATGAAGTTCAAATAAAGACAAATGAAGTTGTAATCATTTGTTAATGAAAAAATGGAAAAAAAAAGGATTCCTATTCTTTTTTTAATAAAGGCAGGCGGAAAACGGATGCTCAGAATCTCTCATGTTAATGTAAGTTGTAATCTGCCCATCAGGGTACCAGGTAGTGTATCGGTACATCTCATGAGAACTCATCACCATGCTGGAGAGATCTGGCTGATGATGATGATTGCGCGGAAGCTCAGACACCTGCGCGGACGCCGGTATGCTAGAGCGCGCAAGTAAGAGACATCTTTGATATAAAAATTTGTGTACGGATTATAATAAAATTTTGTGTACGGTTAGTAGGTAGGTAGTTTATAGTTTATACCCCGGACGAGAAGCTTAGCACGAAAAGAATTTAAGACGATGTTTTTGCCCGGATTGCTGCATAAATTTTGATTTATCTGTCTGAAAACCAATTTATTTCAAAATAAAAATATGCCTGTAGTAATCTCAAAGGATGTAGCTTTCCAATGGTAAAAGAATTTTTGAAATCGGTTTAGTATCTTCGGAGATTACCCTCCTCAAACACACTTACACAAACGCTCACCTCTTTATAATATTAGTATAGATAAATACATACTTCTTCTACTGCAGGATGTAATCGTAAAGCAGTTTCCGCTTTTTTAAATATATTTATTATAAAAGTATGTAACGCAACAATTTGTGCGACCAGGTTTCTAGAGGTTTTGGGTAGAGCTAATCGGAAAAATCGTTTGTTATCGCACACAAAAATGGTAGCGAAACTAAAAATAATTTTTAAATGATATTGCCAGATTTATCAATGTATTTTCTAATAACATTGTGATTTAAATGTTAACAAAATATTTTTTGTCATAAAATCTTACATAGTAATATTATTATAGTTAGATTTAATTTTATTCAAACAATGATAATTTTATTGATGCGTTAATCACTATCCTCTTAATTTAGAATTCGTCTATGTAGAATATATATAATGCTCTCTAATTATATTTTTATTTTTTTTTACTATACGCAGATTTGAATAAAATTATTCATTTAAAAATTAACAAAGACCGCATCATCAATTTGATGGACATTTATATGAACACCGTTTACTCACGTCAACAATAAAGTATTATGAAAAGTTGAAGGTTCAAAAATCTCACATTATATTATGCATCTTGCATAACGCGTCCGCTTTCGAAGCGCGCCAGTGTGTTGACCGACACCGCGGTTATAAGACGTATTGTGTTTGTGTGTGTTTGTTTGGATGTGTTTTGTGTGCGGTATGTATTAAATATTGTTTTGTTATATGAAAAATTGTATTGATTAAAAAAAATGTTTTCTTTTTTAGCATTTCCTCTTACGATTATATTTACGAAAAAACTCGTTCTCGTTTTGTGTCCAAAAAGCTTTTACTGGCTACTAAACCAGTAGATTATTTTATCTTTGCTGTATTTCGATAAACTTCTAATGATATTTAAACAAAATAGGATATTTTATATTAAGATATTCAGAAATCTCACTATGATCCTATTTATATAATTTAAAAGCCTTAATACCTTACTTTAGTACAGTACTTAGTACTTATTCGCTACTTAGGTACCTATTTGATTGGCTTTAAAAATTAAGAAACTTTAAAAAGTTTGCAGTCAAAACTCAATGAAAATTTCTATAGGCGGGGGCGTTTTTTTAGATTGCGCTCCTCGGGCTCTCCATTCCGTCATCCTAGAGCTGCAACGCCCTAAGAGCACCCTGCTGACTGCCCCTGGGCCACCCCGGGCTTTAACCCTTCTGGCACTAGAGTAAATACACCCCTGTCTATAGGGTGTATGAAACTATGCTGAAATTAGCAGTAATTATAAAATAAAGTGTGTAGGACTCTATACATAACATTTTACTGGCTATAAGAATACTAGCTGTTAGCTAGCCCGTGACTCCGTCCGCATGGTAACTTTTCTATTTAATTTTTTTTTAAATTTTTTGCTACGAATCGTAGAGATTCGTGCGTTCTGGAGACATAGTCGTCATACATATAAATCCGACTTATTTTTACATAATAGATTAGTTGACGTCGTTGTCCTGCCGAGCTATTTTGTGAATCTAAACCATTCTCAGATCCCCTTGAACACACACAAAAAATTTCACCAAAATCGGTCCAGTCGTTTAAGAGAAGTTCAGTGACATACACACTCATAGAAGAATTATATATAGTAAGATTTATGGAGCTGGGGCGGCTTGTCTATAGAAATCACAAAAGAAAATCTCTTTCAGCGCCGACTATTTTCACAGTATGCTCTAGATGAATATATTATACACACCCTAAAGTTATTTTAAGCATTGCTAGCATTGTTGTCAGTGTACCTAAGCTGGTTTGGCTTTGTTCAATACTAACTTTTACCCGTGGCTTAATTCGCGTGGAATTCTAAACTAACGTAAAAATACTTAAAATACGAATAACAAACAGACAAACTTTCACGTTTATAATATTAGTATGTATAGCGGACCCAACAGACGTTGTCCTGCCGGTCTTGGTTTGTTGAATACTTCTACAAATTTTCGTTTTGTAGAGAGCCTATAAAATATTATAGGATCTCTACAAATAGAACCTCCACCTCATACGGAAATCGGTTAAAAAGACAAGACGGATGGGAACATGATATTTTTAGTAGCCTATGGTAATTATCTGTTAAGAAAATTTCATGCCTAAAATGAAGTCAATCAGTTGCTTCGTTAGAGCGTTGGATGGACAAACAACACGTACCCATTTGTAATATTAGTATAGATACACTAATAGGCTAACACAATTTTGATGCCTTTTTGTCATTTGTCATGTTGACCCGCTTTAAGCTTAACACAAATAATATGCACTTGCTCTAGCAGATGGATGACGAAGCATTTCGGAGTTTGAACATCGAAACGCACTCGTAACTGCCCTAGTGTTACGGGTCAGTAGGCTTTCTGTTGTTATTGCTTGTCATCTGATGAACACTTCTTGTCTTTTTAACTGATTTCTATAAAAGGAGGAGGATCCTTCTATAGATAGATCTTCTCGCGGGGTTAGTCCCGAATCGGTGGTAGGCACCGTAGTCTCGACGTTGGGAAAGTGTACCTTTTGAATAAAAAGATTTTGATTTCATTCGATGTCCAATTTTTATCCCCTAATGTGGATTATTATGATCTACCGTTGTTTCTATATCGTCTACAACTTCGTTCGACGTTATTTTTGTAAGTACCGTGAAGGGAATGTCTGTTTTTCCACGATTAATACTACGCTTCTACCTTTCCGTACGGGGCTAGGTTCTGTACACCACTCTCATCTGGTGGGAGTAGAGATGAGCACCTTGTAAACACCCATATCCACCCAAAATTTTGGTTAAATATGGGTAATAAAGTAATAATGTTAATTAAATAAAATAAATTAATATAAAATTGAAACAAATTAAAGTAAATAATGTAATTTGAAATTGCTAGATTGTTTGAAAGTTTTGAAAAGACTTTTTTCGAATCTCTATGGGATTTTATTTACCCATCGTCCATCTCATCTGGTGGAAGTCGAGAACTGAAAGATAAACAGACACAATCTAAGACAAATCTAATCTACCTTAATATTGAACATGGTATACATTTTTCGAATCTCGTAGATGTTTTTGGCAGAGTTACCCTTAGTTTTTAAGAGTCGTTATCTTTTATTCGCATTTTTCCAAAAGTCACTTAAACTTTCCAAAGTCACTTAAGTCACTTAAACCTTCCCATATCAAGATTACCATTTTGTGAGGGAAAAATGAGCCGAACTAAAAATATAAAACTCTTCCCTTCACCCTCCATTACACTTAACATCGAAAACGGCTAATCGTTTTAAGCTTTGAGAGTCATCTCATCACATTCGTTCTACAAGAGCTTACGTAAACCAATCAAAGCTCAATTTGCCAGCACTAAAGTGATGGTTTTTGAATATTTTCATTGGAAAGTCATGGGATACGCTGACCTCGGACGGTAGAAAGCGGTAGTGGGCGGCTTATTATGAGATTGCCATCGACTTATGGTGATAACTGACATTAAACACCCGATTATTGATACTTTAAAGTTATAAGAAAATCCATATTATTGATATCGCTAGTGTTTTCATAACATTTTTTTGAAGGAGAGTAAAATAATAAGACCTATAACTGCAGTTCATGTCACTCTGAAAACCGCTTAAAAATTATTTCAGCCAGACGCGACAGATGATAGCCGAGTGATTATCAAAAGCAACAGAATGGTATTAGGGAATAGGGAAAGGGGATTATGGAAGTTGGGCCACCGGTAAACTCACTCGCTGAACGAAATGCACAACGCCGCTTCACGCCAGTTTTCTGTGAGGCCGTGGTATCACTCCGGTCTAATCTTGCGCATTATAGTTCACGAGCGGGAATGCTCTTTTCAGTCCGCAGCTCTTTCACGAAACACCCACTTGACAAGTAGCAAGACAAGCAAGCAAGCTTCAAGCTTGCGTGGCTCAACAATTTATTTAGGTATAAGTAAATTACAAAGCCTTTTTATAAATAATCAACTTTTAATCTTTGGTATAAATATCTAGTACATAATAATTTGTATTTATCAACTAAATTGGTAGATATTTAGTACATCCTTGGCACGAACAAAAGAGTGACGGGCCTGCGAACTAGTTCGCGCAATTCGTTCATAAGATCGCTCTCCCGTAATAGTTCGTTTACGATCTACACATGACTACTCCGGTCGAGCCGGTCCATTCGTGCCGAAGCATGGCATCTCAAAAATATCTAATCATGCTCGCAGTATTAAGCGCTGACTAGCTATCAATATAATAAAGCAAACCTAACCTAATCCCCATAGGGTTCATCAGATCGTCCGTCAACCGCAGTACTGTCCGTCTGTCCGTCGTTGAACTTCACGGGCGAGAGGGCCTGATAGCGAGGTCATTGCCACTGGCACAATACTGTTTAGTGTTTGTTATGTGCATAATAATCAGCTGTATAAGTGATGTACGATTTACATAATATGTAATGCTCGTTATTCGTTTCTTAATGTATAAAGTAATAGTCTTTATACAAGGTTTAATATTTTCGGGGCGCGAGTTTTCTTATTATTGAGTTTAGGGGCGGATTAACCATATATATATTAATACGCGAGCGGAAAACTTTGTAACCCTTTTTACGAAAGACGCGTAGATGTAAAAGCGTGAAGTTGCTCCCAGTTATAGTCGATATGGAGGAGGAGCGTGGAATACCAATATTATTTTAGAAAATGCTTTAATCTACTATATTTTTAATAAATAAAACGCTACGGACACTACAATACGCACACTTTAATATTTTGACATGACTTGATATATACACGAAAGACTCTGTTGTTTATGGTTAAAGTCTGTATTTTTTTAAATAATATTTAATATCTTGGTAACGACATTAAACCTTTATGCCGAATTGAAGTCTGTGATTGAATTAAAAATAGATTATATATTTTAAAGCCTTTCTACACGATGGATTTAAATATTTAGGATCGACTTTCGACCACAAGGCAGGCCTCTAGTGCAGGCCAATTAGTCCACAGCCTAAGACTGGAAGACGTGGATCGCTAAAATCGTGTCTTTGCATGTTGGAAAAGAAGCTGTTAATAGCCTGGGCCGGTCAGAACTCATAAGTCATTTCCTGACTAGCTATACAAATGGTAAAGTACCTCTGAACCGATGGAAATATATCTTGCAGTAATCAGTGACATCATAGAATAATTGTATAATTTCTGTGTAGTGATTTTTAATAATGTCCCAGAAAAGGACAATTAATATTTCATATCACAAAAAAATTACGGCACTATAAACATTTTTGGGCTACAAGTTGCGGGTTAGGGTTAATGTCTATTGAGATATATGACTAGAATGTATTATAATATTCTGTTTCATATGTTATAACAGATTCCATCTGCAGCCACTGGCAATCAGAAAGTCACAGTAACAATGAGCTCATAAAAAGTCGCCATCTGCGAAGACATCGGAAGAACAGTTAGCATATTGAACTAAACGTGTGGTACAAGTGAAGTTCTGTTTACTGTATTTATTTGTTATAAAATAAGGAGCCAAACGAGCAAATGGGTACTGATAGAAATCAACTACGGTCCATAGAGACTGTCTCAGATTTTAGTTCTCGATAAGCATAAAGGAATTTAAAAAGATTTTGTAATTTTAACCGACTTCCTTCGATCGGTAACGAAACATTTCACAAATTGCACAGAAAAAAAAAAATTAGCGTTGCAAAATAAAAAAAATAATAAAATTTCGAAAACGGTTAAGCCGCTTTGACTGATTCAGTACTTAATGAAACATACTTTTCTTGCACTATTTCCACTATATTCTCTTAGATTTTACGAATTTATAATAAATACACGACCGGTTTCGACAAAGTCATCATCGGGTGTCCTTTGTCTGGACTAAACTACATATATAAAAAAAAATCAATCTCTTGTATTTATACTAACATAGCCTTAACAAATTATATTACTAACAAATATGGATCTGTATTTTATGGTCTGAAATGAAATGATTATATTATTATTATTATTATTTGTCGCTACAGCTTATGACTTGTTCACATATCACGCATACGCGAATATAGCGTATTACAGTTAGAACATTCCTGTTCAAATTGCAAAGTAGTGGATTCGAATGCGTTTTGTTATCTAAATGTATAATGGGGGAAATAGCAAGAGACCCAGTTCATAGACCTATATCATTTGATCGGATAATATATATCCGATATACATAAGATGCACAATATTAAAAGTGTATTAGATGTGTAAGATATAAAAACTGTCTTAATTTTTAAGCAAACGCACTAAGTTCAAGGCACTAAGTCTGTATTGTGTACTTACTTGGTTTTGCAAATAAATCTAAATCTTCTTTGAAACTACCGTATCAGCTTTTATAAAATAAATTTACTTCTGCAGCGAATAATAAAAACTAGGGAAAATTAAGAGGGCTACAAAAGCAAAATTGACTATTGCATAATTCCGTTTCATTTGTTTGTACGCGCTAATCTCAGGAACTAACTACTGAACGGATTTCTCTTTCAAACAGAAAAAATCTTTTTTTGTTTAATAGCTATTAGGTCTGGGCAATTGCAAGTATACTTTTTATCCCGGTAAAATGTACGGTTCCCGCGTGATATACAATTTTACATCACCACCACCAACTAGTAACATAATATAATAAATCATAACATGATAATAACTAATTTAACAAAAAAAATCGAGTAAGTTAATACGTTTATAATTAAAAATTAAGTGTAATTATAGAATTCTCAATTTTCCGTATATACACTCGTGGGAATAAAAGTTTGTCTATAAAATACTTCATAGCACGATTGAAGCTGCGGGCAGAACTAGTTTAATCATAAAATATATTTTGCGAGTATCCACGGTGGATATTAAAATATTTTATTTTATCGTGTATGCAACATTTTTCAAGTCGGAATTTGTTAATATTGGTATTTCATTTCGTTCTTCGTTTTTATAATTTCAAAATAGAAATATGAAATTGAAAAAGGGGATTGATGAAATTCGTAGTATTTATTATGATAGCACAAATGGAAACCCTGTTGTCCGTTTCAATCAACTTCGATCTAAATGTAAACGAGAATTTGAAATGCGAAGAAATTAATATGTCATTGTTATTTTTTTAGGCGGTTAGTTATAGTACGTTTTGTAAATTAAATTAACTAAAAAAAAGCATTATAATTAAATTAACTTTGACTCTAAGATCAAGGATTTTCATAAATTCTAACCTAAAGGTAATAAAATAGAGGATGAAAGTTGTGTGAAAATACTTCTATAACTTTTAAATATACTTCTACACGTTGAGAGAAAAGCTAACTCTACATTAAAGTGAAGTACATGACACCCGCAACTCTGTTGTTCGCGCAGCCGTACATTTTGCCGGGATAAAAAATATCCTACGGTGGATGGAAAGTTCCGAATCTGCTTCTCCAAATGAACAAAAAGACGACACGATCCCAATCATAGTTTTTCGACTGCAAAAAATTGGCTGCAACAAAATACACACAAAGACACAATAATATAGTTAAATACGTTACTGGGCCCTAAGCAAAAAACACAATTTTGATACCAGCTATGGTGGAGGGATGAACTCATCCAACTTCAAACTAAAGAAAACGTACGACAAAGCTCAGGTGGGAGATGCCGGTACAGACAGACGTACATTCAATCACAATAGACCGGATATTATATATGTAGATAATAGTCAAAATATCACTTAACTACCTTATAGATGTCACAATACCAACCGACTACAACATTGGCGCTAACCAAATTGAAAAACTCACAAAATATCATTTATTAAAGAAGGATATAACCAGACTCTGGAAAACGAAAGCTGCCATGGTGCCAATTATAGGAGCAACAGGAATGGTCACCAAAAGTATCCGCAGATATTGTGACGTCCTGGACGCTAAACTGGATCTCACCATTATGCAAAAGCAAACCGCTTTTCACACGAAAGCAATAGTAACAAAGTTCTTGAGAAACGCTGTGTTAACAGACAAGAATGATTCCGCAGTACCCTCTCTCTGAAGGCTTCAGGGCGGGACTCGGATAACTGCCAGCTGAGATATAATACAGATGCTCATTACCTTGGAAAGACGAATGGGCCGGCTCGACTCGAGTGATACCACGACCTCACAGAAAACTGGCTTGAAACGGCGTCGTGCTGTGTCTCGTTCAGTGAGTGAGTTTACCGGTTACCCAACTCCCCTAATCCCCTATCCCCATTCCCTATTCCCTCATAAAGGTCGGTAGCGTACTTGAGACTCTTCGGATTCGGACGGCAGTTGCTTTTCATCAGGTAGCCCGTCTGCTCTCTTACCCCATGTGTCCATACCGAATTTCAATAAAATCAGTTCAGCGATAAGCGAACGTGAAAAAAGAAGATGCTACAGACATGCAGACACACAAGCTAAGAAGACCCAAGTCACACTCACCTAATATAATATAATAATATCTATGGACGCTTTACACCACGTCAGTCTCGCCCCGTGCTAAGTACCCGAGGGACTTGTGTTACAGGTACCAGACAACGGAAATATATTTAATACTCTTTATACTATACACAAATTATTTAAAAAATTTTTTATACAAGAAACATATTTAGCACACATCCAAGAAATTAAAAAATCTTTTGCTCCGTCGCCGGGATTCGAACCCGGCTTAAGCTATCAACGTCCCTACCAACTGAGCTACAGAGGTCGTCAAGGATAGGAAAATAGGATTTAATCCCTTAAATTAGATCTAGATTTTATATCTTTGGATGTTTAATTTAATTTAATAGAATCAGGCGTTACTTTGCGGGAATCCATAGCTTCAAGTCTAGTAAATTAAGATTTTTAGCAATATTCCACGAAAATTAACCTTAACCTGCAAGCAAAAATGCGTGATGAGAACGTCGACGCGCGTTTCGCCCCAACGCCCGGGCATCCTCAGGATCTGGACTCTACGAACGGACGGTGTTCGTATTTCGCATTTTTGCTTGCAGGTAGAGGTTAATTTTCCCGGAATATTACTAAAAATCTTAATTTACTAGACTTGAATCTTTAGATGTATTTTCCACAAAAGTGAAAAAGAGTTTTCTCACAAAAGCAGCAATTGTTATTCAAGAATTGTATAAACTTTTTATGTGTAAAGAAGTTTTACAGCCCCACTCGGCGATAAAATGTGATAGATATTGTCATATTTTTATTTCCCTACCCCTTCAGATGCAGTGTCGATTTTAGCTCTAAGAGCATTATTTTTTACCGTAAAGAGATGCTGTGACGCATTCAGCATAGGAAGGGGCCCCTGGACCTAATATGTGGGACTCACCATGGCTGGCTACAGCCCTATCCACTAAAATTCTTCGATATCATCGACATGCTGGACTGGGTACCACCGGTAACTGCGACGTCCGGGACTCGAAAAGCATTCTAGGCGAATTTTCAGCGGGACATCTTGCGCCCCTCTAATTTCAAATCAAATACACACGAAGAGTCTTTTTCACTACCTGCGGCACCCTTTCCCATGTCGCATGCGACGCCCTTTTTGATTGCGCCCTAGCTAGTCGCCTCCCTCCTAAAACCGCCACTGTTCTGATGTAGCGTTTACGAGTGTATTAAGAATAAATTATTCATTCATTCCTCAGCTTCATTCTTGTTATTATTCCGGAAATACTTATTGCGATATGTAATACTGGTATAATTTATACGAATCTAAATGCCACCCAAAACTGCGCTAAAATCCCTTTTAAGATCGGTAACCGCACATTTTTCGGGATATAAACTTTCCTATGACTTTGTGAAAATCCCGATAGAGTTCAAAATCTATGTAGCGGGAGAGCTATGCTTCAGTACGAATGGGCCGGCGGCTCGACTCTATTCCCTACGCCTTTTCCTTCATAAAGGCCAACAGCTTACAATTTTTCCCGTGTTGCAAGTGTCCAAAGACTTCAGTTGCCTTCCATCTGGTGACCCATCTACTCGTTTGTTCCTTACTTTTAATCCTCAATGAATAAGAATTTTCGGGCATGTTGTTATTATGTAATCTATTTTCATTAATAACTAGTTGACCCCGCAGACGTTGTCCTGCCGAGCTATTTTGTGAATCTAAACCATTCTCAGATCCCCTTGAA
>JAOTAV010094273.1:0-10932 GCA_026546445.1 Cyclargus thomasi | reverse complement strand
ATGTCACAATACCAACCGACTATAACATTGGCGCCAAAGAAATTGAAAAACTCACAAAATATCATTTATTAAAGAAGAAAATAACCAGGCTCTGGAAAACAAAAGCTATCATAGTGCCAATAGTTATAGGAGCAACAGGAATGGTGGCCAAAAGTATCCGCAGATATTGTGATGTCCTGGACGCTAAACTGGATCTCACTATTATGCAAAAGCAAACCGCTATTCACACGACTGCAATAGTATCTAAATTTTTGGGAAATGCTGTGTTAACAGACTATAATGATTCCGCAGTGCCCTCTCCCTGAAGGCTCCAGGGCGGGACTCGGATAACTGCCAGCGAAAGCTGAGAAGACCCAAGTCACACTTAACTAATATAATATAATATATAATGATTTAGAATATCAAAAACCGAAAGCGACAACGTCTGTCGGGTTCGCTAGTATTCTATGTACTCAAAACGATTTATTACTCTCCCTATTACTTCTTTCTTATCGCGTTATATTCGGAGATATTATATACCCAACGCAAACAAGACCACCTACACGCACCTTGTCAGAATCGTCCCGCTGCGACAATGAAGCGGATAACTTGACACATTTGACCTTTACCCCGGTTTGGATTCTCCTACCCACCTCATGAGTCACTGAAATGACGGATAATTGAACTTACTTTCCAACTGGAAATATTTCACTGTCGTAGGTATATTGCTACTGTTTTTAAGGTTTTAAGGTAAGCCTACGTAAAAGAAACTTGATCTTTCACCTGCATGATATAAGACTAAAGCAAAATCAGCCAGTTACAAAAGGTAAGAAATAAAACGAGGTATTACGAAGTACGAAACGTAAAACGAGAAGTATTTACCCGACTGCGCCAGAAGTATGTTTGTATGTATGTCAACAAGTATGTATATATGTATGTATGTCTAATTGTTTGGTACACTCTACAATCCAAATGACATCGATGGATGGAAAATGAATAGCGCAAGTGACACTGGGTACATTAAAAAATGAAAAATCAAAATGACGGATTTTGAAGTCAAAATCATAAGGTTCCAAAAAAAATGTTTGCCCATTCAATTCATTTAGGTCGAGTAGGGTATCAAAATGAAGGGCTTTGAATAACCATTATAAAAATATACATAACTTGATGTTTAACATGCAATGCTTCCTGCAGTCGAGTTTTATGTTTTTGCACATTTAGCTTGTTTACTAATGAGCCAGTGACGTGGGAGAGAGCGGAAAATCATGTAAGCCGCAAGCATTCTGGCCGTTGCAGGGAAAGGATCTCAACAGACTGGGTACCCGAAAAAGATGGCGCGATAAGCTATAGGCCATCAGCCAGGCTAGCCAGCGGTTGCACAGGATCGAGCATAGTGGAAGAGTTTAGGGGAGGCCTACCAGCAGTGAGTGACTATAGACTAAAATAAATAAACATAAAGATGAAAAAAATTACAAGTTACTACATGTATTTGAATATTATTATCCATCTTACTGTACTGGCAAAATCAACGATACATCGTTGATACAGTCATATATTGAAGCACATCGTGTTCTTGTCGTGTAATACAATACCAAATCATTAGATAGCGCGCTCGAAATGCATTGACGTTGACGAAGATTGCCCATAAATAATAGAAACGACTAACGACAGCGACGCGCGTCCGAATCAAATCTATTGTTAGTTCATCAGCACACATTGCGGCCTCTTGTTGTGGACATTATTGTGTTGTTGATGTCACTTTTGGTCAGTGCAATATGGAATCCTTTTTCCTACTAAAAGTTTGTATGGGTGTTTCTGTGCCGATATAGCTGAACGGACGATTAAGTTTAGTATACAAACAGATTTTAGGTGAATTTCAATATATTTTTTTTAATCCAGTGCCCTGTGGAATAATTCACCACACGAGCAAAGCCGCAGACAAAAGTTAGTCTAAATGTATAAAACTCTAAGATGACTGACTCACATTGATCCATCAATGTACAGCCCAAAGGACTAGGGGTTCATTACGGGATTAAAGTTTGTATAAAATACTTTTTAACGCGAGTGTAGCCGCAGGCTTAATCTAGTACAAAATAACTTTAATTGAATTTTTACATTAGCTAGTGAGTCAAAAGGTAAGTATAAAATATATGATTACAAAACTAAAAATTTACTTACAGCGTTCAATTTACAACAAACCCAAGAAGGTGGTAAAACTAGTTAAGAATAAATAATATATTTTTTCGGGTGGGTCAGCTACCTAATAGCTCTATTACTAGTAGCCGGGGAGGTGAGAGTGCTATTTTTGTAGTAACTCGAGCGTCTTGGTGACCTAGTACGTTTTGTAGATTAGGTAAAACGTGAAAAAATAATAAGGGTATTTTTTTTAGCTTTGGATGGTGGATGATCCGCTACAGCGATCCTGAGGTTATAAAAAGACACTGCTTGGAAAAAAAATTACATTCAACAGTTTTTGGACGATTTTAGATAGCAAGGCCTAAAGAATTTAGTTGAATGTAACATAAAGTATCTGGGAAGCTTAGTTTTGAAAATATGAGGCTTTGTTTTTCTGTATTATTACTGTCGTACCTTACATTTAAATCATCAGTGCTTTATATGGAAGTATTCTTTTGGGCATTTTTAATTCCGCCCTATCTTAATCAGACGGACGACATGTCGGTACTTAAAAATAACTTTCTAAGTACCGAACTAACTTAGAAATCTGATTTTATACCATGACAACCAGAGACATGTAGAAAGTCTACACTAGCTTAATCTGACGCGCTCAAGTAAACCCAAAATTCCCCTATTGGGCTCCCCTACTACAGAAAAATATCTAGTCGATATTGAATGGTACTTATAGCTACTTATACAATAGAAACCCGCACGTTGATTGCAGTGAAATTAATAAAATAAGACCAAAGAAGTATATATTATACTATATAAAACACAAAAATTAAGTCACTATTATGCGTTCGCCCAATATTGTTATGAACCCTCTGTCAAAAATTGGTCATTTCTATACAAAACGCGGCTGTCAACAACAAAGAGACAACACAACACTTTGTTGACAGTCGCCTTCGATCAAATACTATGAAGATTTACAGTTGCTCGTTGCCGTCTAAATAGCGGCATCGTCAAAGCCGCGCATAATGCCTTAATGTTGCGCTCCAAGTCGCTCCGAGACCGCAAGACTTAATATTTGTACGGTTGTGAGCTTTAATTCATTAATATTTTTTTTTCAATACACTTGATTTTGATTTAAATTTTTTTTTATCAGATAGTCTTGGTGCCACTCTTTTGTTCGATTTTGAAGTGTCTGTATTTGTGCATCTTGTAATATTTGATCGAAACTTTTTTTATAGAGGGTCAATGACCGCTACCGACAATATTGAGCGAACGCATAATAATAGAATTGTCGTTAATTCCATGTAGTCAATAGAGTAGATTCCTAAATGCACTGTTTTAAAAAAAACATTCTCAATAAAATATCTGCTTCACATAAATAATTATTATTAGCTCATCAACTGAATGACATTTACTCGACGGTGGTAGCATTAAAGGCTTTTAAGGTTAACTGGTGACGACAAACGGTTTTGGCGCAACGCAAATAATGTGGGTGGTGGCTCAAGTGGCTTAATTAAATGATTCACATAATGTTTCATATGAGCTTACTTTACGTTCTTAATATGACATTAATTTTTTAATATCATGTTAATTTGTAAAGAGTCGCATGTAACATGAACGCTCGAACTCGAATTTCGGCTCGATATACATTACAGAGTTAAAAATTATTGTAAAACATATAACATGCCTCTGGCAGTTTTTTCCAAAAATTTATATAAGATTTTAAAAGTATTGATAGAAAGTAAAAGTCCTAAGGGCTTTTTCGATCTGTTATAGGATGTCGGTGTCTGTTAGGTAAAATTAGAACTTGTTTGAAAAAAAAATAGAACTTGTAAATAAAATATGACTAATCTAATATAAATATTTATGTTTAATATTTGACTTCTTTTTCTATAAGGTTAATAGTATGCAACAAATAAAAAGTCATATCATCACTAGCTTCTGCACGCGAAAATCGCTAAATTCGCGGAAAAAAAATCCATGAATTTAGCGATTTTCGCGGGCAATAATATGAATTTGTAAGCAGTGGAGGCTGGTAGGTCATCGAGCTGTGGTGGCGAGCGGTGGTGCACATTAATTGCTCCAATGAGCAACCAACTAAACCAATGTTTTGTTATTGTATTTTATTTAGTCAATGTTTACGTAACAATCATTCACACACAGAAAATATAATAAAATATAAAAAAAAAAACTAAAAAGAAAATAAAAAATAATTACTAGTTACATAAAAACAGCGCGTACAGGATACAGCAAAACTTAATAATACATTAATAACGAGTGAATGCTGAAAGGTCATCAAGGTCGCCGAGCCGAGTGGAAAATCGGGTGCCATTGGTAAACTTCGGTTTCCACGTGCGGCGCACCAGATCGGACAATTTTCGCAGTACATATTTTGTAGGAGGCAATGCCGGGCTCACCACGCGCCAGGCGTATCAGCTCGCGCCGGCGCAGCGCACTAGATGTTTCGTTTATAAAGTATCAAATTTTTTGTCATAATTGAAAAGTTTCTTACTTATAATACTGATACTTATAATACTGATATGGTTAGTCCCTAACAAAAAATGTACATAGTTTAGATTTTTTTTAATATTTTTTATTTTTATCTGGTGTAGTTTAGCGCACGAGCGCACTTAAGGTAATATTTCATTAAACATTCTGGCCTACTTAAGTTTGTTAGGTCTAACAACAGTGTCCTAATTTAAATTTCAACAAAGGCAGAGCGCGTTGAAGTGCGAACACATCTGAGAGCATAATTCACTACATGATGAAAACAGTGAGTCGGTGATGGCCGACTGTCGCCAGTCGTATAATGCACCTGATTTATCTCCTCGTCCGCTGTGTTTACTCCGTGTTACTGCCCACTGCATTCGTTAGTACATAACGTAGTGCCTACCACATGCAGTTTGGAATTGCAGGCCGGACGGTTTGATCTAGCGCGTTGATGTCAACGCACATTATATTTGAAGACATAAGTGGAAGAAGCAGATAACTAACATTTTGCAACCTTCGAGTATATTCTAATTTTTTTTCATAA
Source organism: Cyclargus thomasi (assembly GCA_026546445.1). Lineage (NCBI taxonomy): Eukaryota > Metazoa > Arthropoda > Insecta > Lepidoptera > Lycaenidae > Cyclargus > Cyclargus thomasi. The sequence goes on along the minus strand of JAOTAV010094273.1, from coordinate 5,792 downwards.
AATTTTTACAAATTTTGTAATTTACCTATTTTATTATCTGGCTAGTGTGTCTAGCTATAAATCAAAAACAAATTATTTTAATTTACATTAATTTTTCGGATTCAAAATTTTTTAACCGATTTTAAAAATGTTAGTTATCCATTTTTTTTATGAATATTTCTAGGACTCAAAGCCAATATATTATGGTTCATTTTACATGTAGTCTCAGCGCGATGAAAATCAAATGCGATTTTGAATAACTTTAGAAATTCAGCACCAAGTATAAATTTGGTGTCGTGACGGCGCGGCAGTTTGATTCGTTTGAATAGTTTTCGTCTGACATTATCTTTATAGTTTGGAACGCATTCCGATGTGTAGTAGGCAGGCTATGGCAACCGTTTTCGCCGGCCACTGCATTCGTCAGTTGACTCCATGTTTCTATAATGATTATTAATGACTGCCAACAGACGCCATTCATCACGTCCTGTTTCGCTAATAGCCTAATATTATCGCTGCATAGCCCAGTTAATCTCTAAATTAATAATAAAATTCAATAACTATGATAAATTGTGTACGTTCTGTCATGATAAATGGTCGCTTTAAAATGAAACAATATTACTTTTACTGCGATAATTCTTTCGGAGAAAGAAATCCAAGACGGAGTGAATTTTGATTCGATTCTGTCGAGATAACACTAGCTTAAACAAAGCGATATTTGTTGGGGCAAGTATTGTGTGGGCGTTTATGTTTGTTCCCGATATGTCACAGTGTAGTCTGATCAATACCCGGACCCGTATTATGTTTTCACGTATATCTACGACCCGCATCAGTTGCATTTACGGCGACCCGAAGACATTACAAAAGCCATTCCCTTATCTAATGTTCTCCTTAAATTTATTTAACTTCCACGCCCTCACATCTTAGGAATCGGCCGATAAAAATGTCAACAAGAAAAGGTCACAGATTCGAGAGGGAATCGGTTGGAATTTATTTCGCCAAAACAGGATCTGATACTCGGGTGACGTACGGGACTACAGTGCTAAACCGGCGTTTATTTTTTTGTCATTCTCCGCACGTAAACTATTCTAAGAAGTCTTGCTAAGGTTCGTTACACATGAAGAACTCTGTAGGTAGAGACTATAAATGGCATGTAAATTGTAGAGTCTAGTCAAATTAACAGATTTAACGAGTAATCACAGCTGTAGCCGATTTAGTTAGTACAAAGCTAGTGGTTGATTACTATTTACAGGGCGTAGTTACAGTGCTTAGGCATTGTCAACAATTGCCACGTAGCTAGTGCTTAGCCACGCGTGACTGTTTTGTAGCAAGAGCGTAGCCAGTTCGTAGCGCTACTTTATGTCGGACATTTTTATGTGCTATGCATACTTCCATACTAAAATAATAAATGAGATAGTGTGTCTGTCCGTCCGTTTTTCGATCTCTTGCCCCTCCGACTGAAATTTGTTATGGAGATACTTTGTGTTCCTGTTGTGTTACATCCTACGTCCTTAGTATTTTAATACTTATCACAGAAAGGTGTACGGTTTTCGCTATAAACTAATTTTGGCGAAACGGAGTTGCGGGCATTTTCTAGTAGTTTATGTTTTGGACAAAAAATTGGTCAAATATAATGAAAACTTATTTAATTATTTTTCTAAATTTAGGCCATAATGGACACATACAGACACATAAGGAAATATACACATACTCTGTGCCAATAGAGATTGAGTGTAATTTCAACTATGTTCTCTTGTGGTTGTATGTAACAGTGTTTATCCTTTATATGTTTGTCTTATTCGGATATCTCACGTTTAGTTCTAAATGTTCTCTATTAAACTTTTATATCATAATCCGTAAGCAGGTTACGGCGATTAATCAATCGAAAGTTATCTAAAGAAAAGTTATAATACAATTTTCGCAAATTAAATGTGTACCTTACTCCTGAGATTTAGTCCATTAACTATGAAAAAATTGACGAATGAACAGTTAAAAAAAGAATAAAAATTTGTTGAGCTATAAATTAACCGGCCCCAGGGGTGAGCTTCGCAATCTGCATTAGCCCAGACGCACTTCTTTCCAGCGATTAAATGAAATTTCATGGCCGGTTGCCTACAGACTCGCCGGACAAAGGTCTTGGGTATTTAAATTGAATGCTTTTAATCCGACAAGATATCTCACTTTTTCCTCCAACTATCTTACATCTTGAGAGGGATTTAAATTAAATATTTACGGCCAATATCTAACTTGACGAAAACAAAGTCGTCGCCTCGTTAGTGTTTCGGGTTTAGAACTATTTAGAATTAAGCAATATAAAATTATTTCGTGTTTTTAAATCATTCATTATTTTAGATATAAGCTTTTGTAAGAATACTTATGACAATAACATTTTTATGTGAATATAGATATGTATCTACTTTACACAAAATTAAAGAAAGAAAGGGAAATGAAAAGAACATTATTTCACTAATAATGTTACAATTTTAAACAGCCCGCCTGGGCCCGCGTGGGCTATGCGCTTATTCACACTTATGTAAAGCTTTTAATATTTTAATCTTTTTATCATACATATCAACATATAAAATAAAATATTATAACAAGGTTAAAACATTACTTGAAGGGAACATATATAACAATTAACTAGTTAGTATATTTATTCAACTTAATTTTTCTTAATGTAACAAGGAACATTACACTTATTGTGCCTCTTAATCTTACACTTTCATTTTAAAAATATGTATGTATAAAAAGTTTGGAGACGTTGCAACACAGAAACATAATCAAAAACTAAAACCAAATTTGACGGTATACAATGTTCAATATTTGTAACTACTAATCATTTCTATTTCATTTCATATTATATAGAATGTAAAATAAAACAAAAATAAAAGTAACAAATAAATTAAAGAAAGAACCGTTAAAGTAGTTAATATATCTCCGAGTTAATAATCGAAAAAACAAAAGTGAAATGTTTTAGGTATGTTCTCTTGCGTAGTGATTCCATTTCTGTGATTTTCTGTGAAGCTTACCTTTTAGCGGTAGTTTTGTCTACAGCTCCCTTGAGAGGTCACAGCTCATAGGATTTCGAGGGTAAACCTTCGGAGAAAAATTACACGTAATGACATACCAAAAACTTCTTCTATATTATTGAGTTTGCTCATTTAACTGCAGAATATACAGGTATCTAAGGTCGCGGTAGTTAAAACTATTCATTATGACAAAAAAATCAGATCGGAAAACCATAATGAGTAAATAATAATTAATGAAACTTATTTACAGGGCCAATGCCCTATAATAATTTATATGATAAAAATGTGAAATGTACGTAAATGGTTATTTGCTAGGTAGGTTTCGTTTACGACACAATATTTTTTAATGATATATCTATTTAATTTACATCAAAACAATGTCCATATTTAATCTCAAATATTTCCAGGAATTTTCAATTACTCTCCATTTTGCATCTCAAATTAAATATTCACCAAACTTCCATAAATTCTTTTCCCTTTATTTCAAACCTCTTTTATAGCGCGCTTTAAAATAAATCATTTAACAATCGAATCGAATTCACCCCTTTTCATATTAATCGAGCAATATCTTTTATTTTATAAAAGGGAAAACTGTTATGTTTATAGGCCGTTTCGTACTCGAGGCGAAGGTCCCGTTTCTTTAGAATCTATTGAATTTTTAAACTAAATCTTCGATTTTCGAATCCAGAATCCATTTTGAGTAATAACATTAGGGAGTTACTGCGCAGTTTACCCTTTGTGTTTTTTCGACACGCCATTTCCTATGTGCATTTATGAAACATTTAAATAGAATATTCTAGGTTATTGCGTATTAGATTTCCAGAGTTTTCGCTAACAATGCTCTCTAAAACTGAATAATAGATTGATGTGCAAAACCGTTCGTTATAACATTTCATTGTACACTAAAGAAAATTTCTCGGCGAATACATTGTAAAAAATCAAAGTTAACTATTCGATTAGCTATCTATTTCCTAGTCGAAGCAACAAGAACTCGCACTAAGTGATAATTTAAAATAGTATGAACAGGGAGGATATTTCCCCCGGGTGACTTTAATGTTACGGTGGCGGCGTTCGTCCGTTCGACCGAATCTGGAAATTAAGCCTGGAAAAAAGTCAATAAATCCAAGCAGCCAGATAACGAATGTCTCTAGCGACTCCCGACTCCCGCCGCCGTCGCCCGCTGCTAATGTGACACTAAGACCTGCCAAGAGGAAACAACCCACATAAAACACTTTTATTCATACCGTACATCTTATAGTTAATATTTTATTTAATCATATTATACTCTACTTACTATCCGAATTTCTCATTAGAAATATTCAGAGGCCTGTCGAAACCCATGAAAAATTTCGGATTATATGCGATGTCCAAAACAAAACATATTATAACAGAGTGCATTCTGGTGGGGCCTCCAAATCACACAATCACTTTAATTCGCTTGAAAGACCAAAGCGTTAGGTAAATTGACTTCTTAGCGAATCTATGACGGCCATGTTATATAATTATTGGGCAAGGCGATTCAGAACGTTAAAAGTAGAAAAAGTAGATGTATTCGTACTTAATTGCTCGCAATAAAACAACAATAAAAGACGAATACATAATATGTCAAAAAAACTTTCAGCACTAGTACTTTAACAACAGACTCTATTTCAAAGACAACTTATTTTGTTGTTATAGCGATCATGATCAAGGTCGTTGGCGCACACTATGAATCTACCTATAATAATATAGATAACCATGCTAAAAGAAACAAAATAAGTTGTCCCTGAAATAGAGTTTGCTGTGAAAGTAGTAGCGCTAAATGATTTCTTTGATAAATTTATCCATTTAAAAACATTTAACACTGCTTCTTTCAAAGTAAAAAGGGGATTCATAAAAAAGGTACACATTATAAAGCACACTTTATTTTTTCTAAACTTGAAGTGGGGCTTTAAGGTCAATATTTTTTTTTGCTCAACGTGAAGTGGGGCTTTAAGGTCAATATTTTTTTTTACAATGTATTCTAAAACAAAATCAAGTCAACGCGTGGTTCTTTGAGTTTTAAATCGTTATAAAGTTAGATCGCGCCGCGCAAACGTCCACTACTGAAGTTACTCGACTAATCCAAGTTTTCCACTACAAGCTAATGAGACGAGTTTGATTCGAATCTAGAATTTCAACATATTATAGTCAGAGAAATTTTATTCAATAGTATAAGGACCCGTTTCACCGCTTACAGATAGACTATCCAAAACTTTATTTGACAGATGTTGTATGGAGAATCTGTCAAAAAAGTTGTGGATAGACTAACTAAAGAAATTTTCATCACTAAGCGGTATTGTTTGTTTTACATAATTAACATATTAACGTGTTATGTGTATAATAGTAACAAAACCAGACGTATTTGTAATTACGAGAAATGTCGGATATCATATCATTTTAGTCGTAAGATAATTGTCTAGAAATAACAAGAAAAATCATTTTACATCTGCCAGAACATTCAGGATTTCAAAATATTAGTTGTATGTCTATACACATTACCTTCGATCAAATATTAATAAGAAGCACAGTTCAAAAATGAATAAAAGAATGGCACCAAGACTATCTGACAATAAAACAACTCAAATAAAATCAAGTGTTGGAAAATAAAACTTAACTTAATGAGTTAAAGTTAACAATGTGCCTTAGATATAATCTCTCTAGTGTTGAAGATGATAATTAGGTTATAAGCATATCTATTATATATATAAAAGAAAGTCGTGTTAGTTACACCACTTATAACTCAAGAACGGCAGAACAGATTTGGCT
>JAOTAV010094272.1:0-10932 GCA_026546445.1 Cyclargus thomasi | reverse complement strand
AATTTTCCCTGGATAAAAACTATCCTATGTGTTGCCCAGACTTAATAGCTATTCGAATAAACCAAAATTTATTCGAATCCGTTCAGTAGTTCCGGAGATTAGCGCGAAATTTATTTAATATATATATCATTTAGTTCTAGTACATTCTGCCATGCAGATGGCGTGCAAATAAATATGGTAGTATAGATCATTTATTTATTTATTACCTTAGGTTGATGCATAGTCTTTTGCAGCATATAAAATAGGACTTCTCGCGTCGCCTGAGCTTCGGTTTGTTGGGCTTTGCCCAGTACACTGGTACCTAAAAAGCAACAAACATATAGGGTGTGGAAATTATTTATCACACGGGAGCAATAAAATTGACAGTCTGGTAGTTGTGGTACCAAAGGGTTCTGTTATATGAGTTTATTATACCTCTTATTTATAGTATCTAGTATGTGTTGCTTTAAAGGCAATACAAATACATAATCTTGTGTGTAGAGGATCAGCAACGAAGAAGAAGGAGAAGAAGGAGGAGGAGAAGGAGGAGAAGGAGGGGGAGAAGGAGGAGGAGAAGGAGAAGGAGAAGGAGAAGGAGGAGGAGGAGGAGGAGAAGGAGAAGGATTGAAATATCAATCAGATTCATCCGCAATTAATTACTTATTATTCGATTGCTTTGTGTAATATGTAGATTACACAAAGTAATCGAATGAAAAGTAATTATTCGCAGAGTAATTAATTGCGAAGCAATTGGATTATATCGCTTGCAAACTATTCAAAAATCGGATTAATAATTAGACTAACGAGTATTTTAATTGTGCCCATCTCTGGTATAGATATAGAGGTCAGTGCCATAGACAAACACTTACCGCCCATGTTGCATTAATTAGTTGCATTAATCGTAGAGTAATTAATTGCGAAGCAATTGGATTATATCGCTTGCAAACTTTTCAAAAATCGGATTAATAATTAGATTAACGAGTATTTTAATTATGCCCATCTCTGGTATAGATATAGAGGTCAGTGCCATAGACAAACACTTACCGCCCATGTTGCTAAACACTTTGACAGCGACGGGCTGTAGCCCCGCTATACATTCGTCCAGCGCACCGGCAGCCAGTAACCCGTCACATAGTTGTAGCAGCTGCAACAAACGGAGCATTTTTTATGACCACTCGGAGCACGCAACTTGGTTGCGTAAAAATTTGTAAGTCACGCGTTAACCGTACATTTTCCCAGGATAAAAGTATACTATACAGTTTACTATAAACAAAAAAAGATTAATTCAAATCCGTCCAGTAGTTTTTGAGATTAGCGCGTACAAACAGACAAAGAGACAACTTTTTTTGTCGTTGTGTTCTATTCTGTTTCTTAGCCCCCAACATTGATATAATTTTGTAAAAATATGGACACGCCAGTTTACTGTTAGGACGTTCCACGCCAGTTTCCTGTGATGCCGTGGTATCACTACGGACGGACCGGTCCACTCGTGCCGAAGCATGGCTGCTACTTTTATATAGAAATTAAACGATTTGTGACATGATCTTTTGACATCCTTTTATTTTGAATGATTATTAACATTTATTATTTAAAAACCATAATCTAACTTACTTTAGGCAACTCTATGATTTGCTTGGTGTGGTGTTTGGAAGAAGATAATTGGACTAGAAACAGCAGAATACCGTTCACCAGCTCACAGCAGTTACTGAAATATAAGTAAATTATTTCGACTAACAAACATTCATCGTCTACAAGTAAAAATAAATTGGATTCCAAGTTTGAAGCAAACCCGGTTTAATAGGTACAGACATACAGACCAACAGACAGACGCATTTTTCTTTTTGAGAATAATAGTACAGAACGTACTTTCTATTCTAACGGACCACTAATCTACTGGCAATACTTCTTCGTCTTCGTCTTCCAACCTCACGACCTACCGATCCCCCCTATCTACCGATTTATCTACTCGCATTCTACTGGTTCCACCAGTTTACTGCCGGTCTACGAGTCTACTCGGTCTACTCACGGTATCTCGTGCTGCTCCACCAGCTCCAGCTGCCGCAGCAGGTAGCCGATGAACACCTGATCGCTGTCCAGCATACAGTAGTTCACTCTCAGTGACAGTAGCTGACACAGCAGGCGTAGGACGCTGACTTGGAGCGGTATGTCGTTTTGGAAGGTATAGCTCTGGAAAACAGATGGGAAAACGATATAAAGAACAGTATTTTGTGGACTTAACAGCAATAATAAGTAATGATGATCAACAATAAAATCTGGTCATCGGACCAATAGGGCTTCGGCTCTGGCCGAGCATTCTTTCTCGCTCGGACGGAAGATCCTCTCTTTCGACACCTAATTATCGCAACATATGTGTATGTGGTGAACTTTTTCGTTTCTATTACGTTTGCAAAGAAAGAATACTATTTTGTAAATAAAATAAATAATAGTCGTGTGCAAGTCGAACTGAGGCATTTTTTACTGTAATAAGGAGTGACTAACCTTCAAAGACTGAATAACGACTGGCTCAAACAATCGAATATATCTTCCCAACTCCTCTTTATTCGTACCCCACTTTCTGTCCGTTCTGTTTCTTGCAAAATTCTCCATCATCATCAGCAAATTCCTATCATCACCATCATCACTCTTAAACCGGTTGATCAGCATCACATCTCCGAAGAAGTTTGGTCTGGATTTCTTCGGGATAACATCCGCTATGCTCATATAGTCTGAATATTGGTTAATCATACTTGTTCCAAATAAACATTTTAGCAGTTGGGTGATACAGTTAACCGTGAGCTCTGGACAGAATGGCATTATGGCTTTCAAATAGTACAATATTTCTTCGGTAACGTGGCCATATTCATCAACAGTGGCCATTTCTAGCTGGATGGCCAAACAGTTGAGCGTAGTCGACAAGAACTTGTAGAATATACTGCTTTTTGGATCTAAGTTTATCTGTAATATATGAAAAATATTACATTCAAAAATATTTCATTTATAAAATGTTGCTAGTTGATTTTTTTGTATAATTATGTTATGAAAAAGTATTTTTACAAACAAAATTATATTATAGCTTGTTGGTGAACCTGTTTGTTCACCAACAAGCTATAATATAATTTTGTTTGTTGTTGAGGTTGTAACAAGAAAATAAAGCTTGCTTGTATGTGATATCTCATAATATAATGTGCAATAATAAATAAACAAAACCAAATGATATTTTGGGTGTGCAAGTGTCACGTGTTTAAAGTTTGCTATAAAAGTGAAATGCGCTTCACACCACGTCAGTCTGGTTCCGTGGTCAGTAGCCGAAAGGGACTTGTGTTACAGGTACCAGACAACGGAAATATATTTAATAAGTACTTTTATATTTGTACTATACACAATTTTAAGATTTTTATTATATGACACATACACATCCAAGACCCAGAAACATCGAAAAACCTTCTGCTCCGTCGGAGGGATCCAACCCGCGACCCCAGACTTAACAACTGAGCCACAGAGGTCGTCAAAAAAGAGTTATTCTATGGTACAATCACTTAGTTTAGTTACTGTATATGACATGATCATGCCATATTACCTTATGATTGGAATAAGTTGCTCTCAAGCTATCGTACAGCTTCATATAGAAGGGCTCTCTATAGAAATGTCCAGCGAAGTTTGCTCGCAGCGTGTTAGCGGGCACTGACGCACGTTTCTTGAGAGACTTGTCTTCTTCGCTGGTGCTGCTCTTTCTTTGTGATGTATCTGTGGGTGGAAAATAATAATCTCAAACATAAAATACGAGTACACATGAAACTTGTACAATCATAGAAACTTACATATAATTATCGATAATAATTTATCGTTTTATCTACATACCTTGAGTCTTCTTCCTAACCGGACTACCGGGTAGAGCAATACTGCTCTTATTTATATGTACGTTAGGGTTAATTTCCTCTATCAAATGCACCAACAAGTTCAACATCTTTAAAGTGACTTGAAAGAACTTTTCCGACAGGGCTGCCACCTCGGCGTTATCTAGATAATGCCATTTTTCACTTTCAGGGTTGTCACGCTCGAAAATATCGCGATTCGTCTTGTTATGCATTATATTGTGTATGGAAACTAGAAAAAATTATAAATATTATTAGCTGCTGAATCTATACTAATAACATAATGCCAAAGAGTTTGTTTGTTTGTTTGAGCGCGCTAATCTCAGGCCGAAATTGAAAAATTCCTTTTGTGTTTTGTTGGAGCCGAGCAGTAATCAAAAATGTTGCATATATGGGATAACTATATGATGAAAATGAGGAACTATATGAGAGCCGAGAAGTAAACAGAAAATTTTATAAAAACGAGATAATTTACATATTATAAAGTTTCACACGGACGTTGTCCCGAGCAACAGCTAAGTAACCAGTATTTCCAAAACGTAAAGTTAAAAAAAAAAATACGCGGAAAATGGACATCAGGAAAATAAAAATCTCCTGTTAACGTGCTAAAATTTGTAAAATTCTTTAACACTCAAGAGCGTTTTGCAGTTTATTTGAATTTTTACCGTTGAAATTCAACTATTGTAGCAATTTCATACAATTACTACCAATATATCACGACAAAGCCAGTTTAAATGACCTTAATCTACAAATAACAAAAAATAACCTGGATAAACAAGCCTTGCGATATCCAACAACATAGTCCGAGCTATGACATTTCCATTGCAATACTCCAAATGATGCAAACAATAGTTTAATATACCATGGTCAGAGTAAGCCTGTACATGTTTCCATGGCGACCACCGCCGACATATAGCTTGTAGAGTCTCAAGTAGACCTTGCTGAAAGAATTAACATCCTGCATTGATTATTCACGTATAACATACTAGAAGATGTCCGCAACTCCGTTGCGCAAAATTCGTTTATCGCGCGGGAACCGTGAATTTTTCCGTGACAAAATGTATCCTGTATCCTTCCCCGAAACTAAAAAAAAATTCTGAAAATTGGTTTAAATAGCGTATTGAACGAAACGGACAGACAGACAGACAAGCATTTCTTTCGCATTTATAATGATTAGTATGAATATAGGACTATGGATGGATTATGAGAAAATGGTCTTAAAACGGAACCCGGTAGTACACCTCATTTTGAATACTTGTATAAGCTCAAATTGAAGTTAAATTAAATTATCAAAAAAAAACAACACTCCAATCATATGCCATTATGACACACCATGCTCACCAAATAATTTTTGCTGTTGGAAGCCATGAGCCTAGTCATCAAATCTCCGATGACCACTTTAAGGCTTTCGACATCGTTAGCCATGTCCCCAGTTTTGAGCTGTTCGGGTAGATCGTTGTAGAAGTATATCTCGCGAACTAGGTTCAGTTCTGTTTTGTTACTTTTAAATTGAAACAGCTTGCTGTGTTCGGCAGCTAGTTCAGCCATCATTGTTGTAGCTGTAGCTCTTGGCGATGGAAAGATTTTAGGCACTATACTGGAATAAAGATGAAAGTTCTAGAAGCATTACCAAATAATTTCTCTGTTAGCTTAACATTAACGCCGCTTCTGTGTATGCGCCCACATGTAGGCAATATTATATTTCTGCGAAGCTACTATGTTTTCAATGAGATTGTTATTCTTCGATTTGTACAAACATTTTGGCGTTCTTAACACATTTAAAATATTAATAATAATATTGAATGCTTGGATGGTTTACGTCAAACTGAATATACAAAATTATCTTACCTAGCAATAGCCTGAGCTGCGGCAGTTCTCACTCTCTGGTCCTTGTCCTTCAAGAGACCATAGAGAGCGTCCATAATGAGCTTACTCCGCGCTTTGTATCCAGGGTGCAACATGAACAACCTAAAAATATTACATTTATGATAATCCGAAAGCTGATTCAGTTGCAAACACGGTATATGTGAACACAGATATGGATGCGGTTACGGATCTTACAAATACTGAAGCGAGTACTGTTACGGATACGCTTACTAAATTTACGGTTCCGGATGCAAATGCTTAGAAGAGATCGATAAACAACTTACCTCTGATACGGTAGCTTCTCATACAACTTAGCCAGATTCACTCTGCACAGCCAATACGTGTTGTTCTGCACCGCGACTAGCGCGTTCAATATGTTGGCCAGCAGTGGGCAATGCACGCTGTTACATAACGATATAGCTACTTGTGTTAGCGATGATAGTGTGTGGTTCACCGTCGAGTGGAGTTCGTCGGAAAGACCCTGAAAATATGTTTTTCGGTTGACAATTCGACTAGGATGTTGAATATTAAAAAAAAAGCCGTTTTTAATAATTACTAGAGGTCGTCCTGTTGTCGAAATTCAACCATAAATATTTCTCAATTCAATCACAGATTTCAATTTGGCATAAAGTTCTCATTACCAGGCCATTAAATTTGAAAAAATCCCCATATATCACCATATAATCACAATTCAACAATAAATAAAAGTGTATTCCGTGTGTCACTATCGTGTCATGTCAAAATATTGTAGTGTGCGTATTCTTGTATTCATAGCGTTTTATTTATTAAAAATATGCAAGATAAAAGCATATTTTAAAATAATATTGGTATTCCACGCTCCTCCTCTATACCATCTATAACTAGAATTTTTATACTTTTACATTACGCGTTTTTCGTATAAAGGGGTTTTTCGCTCGCGTATTAATATATAGATTATTAATGACCGGATTTAGTCCGCATTTTCATTTCGCTTACTAATTAGTCATATCAGAAAAGATACAACCTATTTACTAAAAAAACTAGATAACTTTCAATAAACCTTTCATATTACGAGACTAATTGCAACTTTCATGATATCTTACCTTCAAAAGTATCTCCAACAGTCTCTCTGTACTGATATTGTCACTGACGTCCTTTGGCAACGCGCTATAGTTCCTCCACCTATGATAATCACCGTGAGAGAGATCCAACGCCGATACCAGATAGTTCCCAATACATACACGCACCAAACCCCTCACTTGAGGATCGGTATAACACTCTAGCAACACAAATATATCCGAGATGTGTTGAAACTCAAATTCTCGATCATCAACTTCCATTTTTTCTTCCTCAATTTGAGTCACCTCTTTCTGCGCTTTGTACTTCACTGACTCCAAATTAGTAGTCGAGTCTCCGAAATGGTCGAATTTCATGTCCAAATCTATGCTCGATGACAGAACATCTCCGCTGCTTGACATGGGATAGCCAGTTGACATATGGTCGTTGCTCGCTGTCATATTAGAATTCGTAGTGAAATTGCTGTTACTCATGTTAACATTAGTACCGTCTGTAAAACCACTGGCAACTAAATTCGCTTTACTGTCCAATATGTTACTCGGTACATCCTTGGAACTTTTTAGTTCACTTTCCGTAGATTTTTCTAGCGATTTGCTGTCCTTTTTTGATATTTGAATTTGGCTGTCTGAACTTTTGTTAAGGAAGTCCTGACTCAGTGATTCCGTTATGGAGTCTTGATAGCAAATGTTTCTTTCGAGAATGAACTCGTTTATGTGGTCTTGATTCGAGTCTGTACCTTCTGATGATCCTACAGATGAAAAGGCAATAGGAATATTGTGTAATATGATGCTCTTTCATTACGAAAACACTTGGGACTTGGTTTAAAGAAATGCGTTGTTTAGTAAATTTACAAGATTTTTTCTTACATGCTTAACGCGTTCTGGTCGCGCAAGCAAAAATTCAAACGTAGACGCAAGAGAACGTACGTATACGCAAAGATGCGTACTCTTACGCAAAGGTACGTTTGTTTTACGCAAATGTGCGTACTTTTACGGAAAGGTGCGTACATATACGTAAACGTGCGTGCGTGAACACTAAAAATGCTAACAAAACATGGAAAAACGTACCAGAATAATTCTGTAACTTTATGTCGGCGTCCTTGTCTAAATACAACGTGGCAGCTTGTGGGTAAAGCTGCATTATTGCCGCTATACACGTTAGGGCTGACGATTTCACTGACACCTTTACAAATCTGAAATTAATAAGGAAAAAATATAACAAGGGCTGTAAAAAAACGGAGTTTTCATAAAGCATTTATTCACAATAGCTTTTGTCCGCGGCTTCACAGGCGTGGAATTCGAAAATCGCATAAAAATACAAATATTTTTGTAAGCTTTAGAAATATGATTTTTTTTCGAGACCAAAAGTAGCCTATGTCACTCATCAACCCTTCAATGCTGTGACAAAAATCAAGTCGATTGGTTGCATCCTTAAGGACAATCATATAAATAAACAAACTTTCCCATTCATATTATTAAGTATGGAAGTATGGATTAGGTAGCCAACGAGCAAACGGATCAAGCAAACGAAGAATAGACAAAATGACAGACAGTTGGAATAAACCGACAGATTTACGCATCTGCCATTTTGTCTATCCTGCTGTAGAAATTAATGCTTTCTCAGTCGCCCCGCTACAAGTGTAGATGTTTGAAAAACTTTGGGAGACAGAATAGACACGTTATCGACTATAAAAGAGGTTCTGACTTTTCTCAAAGGTTTATCTATGGTAAAAAAAACTTACCTATTAGATATAACACCTCCTTTGTTACCAGTGAGGAGAAATTTCGCTGCAAGTAACCGTATGCAATATTTCAATCGGATGTCTTCGTCCGCGGACGATCCTATATTAATCTGAAAATAAGAAATTAATCTGAAATGTTTAAAAAATCACAGTCCAAGTTTTTGTCCTAAAGGAAAATTTTGCCATTAATTATTCTCGTGTGCATATTTCGACTATTTACAGTGCATATTCTAAGAACGCCTAAAGTACATGGTGTTTCAATTGAGATATAACAAGACTGAGGGGGTAATTATTAACAACTTTTCATATAAGTCTTTTGGGAATTCGCAAAAAAATATATATTTGCAAGAATGACCCCCTAAGTCACCCACTTTCAGCCTATTATACCTTTTTGGACTGTAGTAAGAATGCACCTATAAGATACATTTGATACATTGATGTATATATTATATAGGAACCTGCGTTATTTTGGGACGGTATGTCAAACCCGGTCGTGAGATCTAGACTTTATTTGATATAGTTCGACCGATAACCGTAGATCCGTCAACTGGCTATGAACCAATGTCTTCGCTGGTACTAATACCTTGACGCCGGCATCCCCGACGCTGACGTCATCGACGACGTCACTCTCGTAGCCCTGGAGCTTCTCGGTGACGTCATGGCTCAGCTGCTCGAGGTCGGGGCGGGCGTCGGCATCACTTTCAGCTGGCGTGCTGGGCGTCTGATATCACGACAATGATGATAGTGATGTTAAAGATTACAATCTATACATATAATAAAACAGTAAAATTTGAGTGTCTGTACATTTAATATGTTTAACAAATAATCAATGTGGGGGTGCTAAGGGAAAGTAATAGAACACATATCGACAAAAAAGTTTTCTGTTCGTACGCGCTAATCTAAAGAAGTACGGGATGGATTTAAATAAATCTTTTGTTGTTTAATAGCTATTAGGTCTGAGCAACATAAAGGATACTTTTTATCCCGGGTTGCGGTCACCAACTAGTATACTAATATATATATATATATATGAAGACTATGTCATCACGCTACGACCAACAGGAGCCGAGCAGTAATTAAAAAATTATAGTTTTTTTTTAATGATATTTAGCGGGCAAGCGAGCAGACGGGTTACCTGCCTGATGGAAAGCAACTGCCGTTGCCCATTGACAATCGTGATATCCGAAGAGTCGCAAGTGCGTTGCCGGCCTTTACTAGGCAATAGGGAATTAGAATAGGGATAGGAGGATTAGGGAAGTTGGGCCACCGGTAAACTAACTCACTGAACGAAACACAGCACAACGCCGTTTCACAACAGTTTTCTGTAAAGCCGTAGTATCACTCCGGTTTTTAGCGGTTATCTCGTCCGCTCAATCGATTTTAATGCGGTTTTTAGAAAAGCAAACTACAAATGTAGTACTCCAACCAACTGAAAAAGTCAAGTCAAAAAAAATATCAAATATCTTACCTCTATATTGAGATCTTCAACGCTCAAGCTGGGCGTGGCGAGCTGCAACAGGCTGCCAAGCTGCAGGGCTCCAGTAAACGTGATCTCGGGCTCCCGTGACTCCAGCGGAGCGCTGGCCACCGTGCGGGAGGATATGGCGCTCGAGTAACCTGGGTTTATTTTATTACCCTATTAGTTTTCCTATTTATGAAAGTTTACTTTTACCCGACTGCGCCGGGAGGGTTATGTTTTTCGAGGGTATGTATGTATGTATTTGTTGTGGCACGCTCTGCAGCCTAAACGGCTTGATTTTGGCTTGATAGGTGTCTTGAGATTCGTATTTACAGTTAGAGTACACATAGGTAGTAGGTGAAACAGACCCTTGATGTCTAAGGGTCTGTTCCACCTATGCTTAAAGAGAGTCTATCCATAACTTTAGTTGATTGGATGGAAAGCCCAGTAAATAGTAGTCAAATGGTAATAATTCTAAAACTTACTCATATTACGCCTATGTCCCTTGTCGCTCCTGTCATCGAGGCTAACAGGCCTGGGGTTTTTCTCCAGCAGCGCTCTCCTGTATACACCTCTTGCCTGTCCGAGCAACACAGACAGACATTCCAATATGGTGTTCTGTACGTTATGCTCCGTTGTGGTCACTTCTATATGGTCAATGCAGAGTTTGTATAGCTGAAAAGGAAAACAATATAAATTAAGAAATTTAAAAAACCTCCTATGCATACTATATTTGCAAATGTTAAGTTTTTTTATTCACCTATTTTTCCCATCAATCCCCCACAACTTTCAACCATTTTCATGAAACATGTTTATTGTTTCAGATGTAATATATGTCATTAACAACATAAATTAAAAATTAAAAAAACCTCAGATACAAAGTATATTTGCAAATGTTAAGTTTTTTTATTCACCTATTTTTCCCATCAATCCCCCACAACTTTCAACCATTTTCATGA
>JAOTAV010094271.1:0-10933 GCA_026546445.1 Cyclargus thomasi | reverse complement strand
TTAGGTTAGGTTAGGTTAGGTTAGGTTAGGTTAGGTTAGGTTAGGTTAGGTTAGGTTAGGTTAGGTTAGGTTAGGTTTTTTTTTTTTTTTTTTATTAATTGGCCCCTTTTCTATAAGGGACCGCCTTGTTCCCCCTTTCGAAGGAAAGGGACAATTATTTACATGTTTTTTGTTTTTTACATGTTAGGTTTGTTTAGAGTTTTATTTACATTCATTTTATTTCTCTTTCTAGAACATCCACTTTTGTTATTTTGTCTATTTTCACTTTTCGTGGAGTACAATATACTTTTTTATTTCTTTATTATATACATTTCTTTCATTCATTTTGTGTGTCTTTTATAATTGTCCCTTTATTTTCATTTCTTAAAACTTTATTTCTTAATTCTATTTGTTGTTTCTATTTATTGAACATTAAGTTTTTAAAACATTACATTTCCACAATTTTATCATTCTTCATAATTTGCTGACAATGTCTTTTAAGTACAATAGAATTTTTTATGTATATTTAATTCCAGTTAGGTATCACATTGCATCATATCACATTATTTTCTTATTTTATAGTTACATAATTTTTGAGTTACATTTATTTTCTGTATTTAAGTTGTTTTGTTTATTGTTCTTTTACATTTATTATTCTTTTCAGGACACTTGGGTAGGCACCAGTGCACAAAGGTTTATGTTTGCAATAGATGTCAGTTTTACTGTATGTCACTCAGCTCGGAGCAGCCAGTGTGAGTAGTTGCAACCTTAATTATATAGCATAATTGCAGTGCATATCTATGAGGTGGGGGCAATAGCGCGCGCATTACAGTATATATATAGTCACTACGTTTCTGGATATCTTAGTATCTACAATGTTGTAATAATATAATTATCATTAACAATGCTCTTCTGCCTTACATGCTAAGCTTATTTGTCACAAATAATTCCATGGAAGTGCAAAGATATTTGTTTTTATATATATATTTTTTTTTTTTTTTTTTTTTTTTTTTTTTTTTTTTTTTTTTTTTTTTTTTTTTTTTTTTTTGTATTTTTATTTAAAATTTTTTTTTTTTTTTTTTTTTTTTTTTTTTTTTTTTTTTTTTTTTTTTTTTTTTTTTTTTTTTGAGCTCTTTTTCTTTACCATTGGTGTATTTTAATTCTTACAATCAATCACATCAATGCTTTACCTACGCGTAGTGACTATTTCGTGTTCTTAACCTACTTCTTATCCTCAGGGGAATACGCTACGCTTGCGCGCGCTATCGCATCCCACCGCATCCTCACCGGACACTCCGCGCTGAATGCTCCGTGCCCTGTGTCCAGACTCTCCTTCTTGCAATTCGCACAACAGGCCCTACTGCCTTCCTTCCGTAGCTCACACTCCGCACTGCGGTGACCCGTCTCCGAACAGTGGGCACATTTCACATCTTCTGCCCTGCAGAACCGCCGACCGTGCCCATAACCTAAGCAGTGCGAGCACTGAATTAGTGGGGATTGGTCGGCGACTCTGACTCGCTGGACATCTATATAGAGATATCCATGCGATGTGAAACGCCCCCACAATGTCGGAGACAGTGTCATTACCACGTGTTCCGTGTGATCATCCCTACCCTTCTTCCTATATTTTACCACCATCCTGTCTTCTTCCTCACCCAGGATGTCCTCCATGAGGTGCTTATTCTGCGACCTGATTGCTTCGACAATGTCGTCGTCAGTGTTGCATTTCAGCACTCCATAGAGGACAACCTGGGGATCCTTATTTTCCACTATCTGCACGTCCAATACTGGTCCGTACGTTTCTATTTGCTTTTTCATTCTGTCCCTTATTTTTCTATCCTTAAACCCTACTATCACCTTTCTATCCTTCGCTCTCCTCACTCTCTCCACCTGTATTCCATCCCTTTTAGCACATAACAATTTTCGCACCCCATTGAATACGTCATTGGCTGTGCGAAAATCGTCCTTATCCGAGACAACCAGGGAGTAGAGGGTCCTGCATTCGGGTTTTCCTCGGGTTACACTCGCATACGTTGGGAGTGTCTCCCGTTTCGGTTCTTCCGATGCCGTGACCCCCCGCTCCCTGATTGTCTCACTTATACTTTTTACTGCTTTCTCTGTCTCTTCTGCAACTGCCTCAACCAAGGTTTGCCTCTCTTCTTCCATTTTATTAAATAAACTATCATGGTTGAGCGACTCAGCGTCAACCAGATAGTCCCTAATTTCGTTCAGATCTTCTACCCGCTCCTGTCTAATTTCCTCTCTAAACCTTTCTAACTCCTCTTTAACCATTTCATGGCAGTTGCAGGTCCTAACCTCTATTTCCTCACTTTGTATCCCAGTGTCTCTTGTCTCTACCCTTCCTATCTGTGTTCCTCCCTTTAGTTGTGCTAATTGTTTTAGTTGATTAGCAATGATTTGGAGGTTATCTGCTATGCCAAACTTCAACTCTCCCTTCATGTTGCGGGTTTGGCCCAGCAGATAAATACTGTGATTCACCTTTTTTACAGTGTCCGCCAGCAGAGCGTCCATAGGATCTAACTCTACTCCACCGTCAGACACTCCGGAAGAACGGCGATTTTTTGTACTTTTTGTTGGTGTACGTGCCATCGCCATTGTCAGCAACTATGTAACTATTTATGTCTATGTATATATTTATTATAATGTAACTATTTATTATTTCAATTTTTAGGGGAACGCGTCAAGTTTTTAAAAGAATTTTCTATTTATAAAATATGCAATAATAATAAATTGAATTAGTTTCTATTTAAAAATTAAAATATAATAAATAATTTGCAATTACTAAAAAGGTTAAAATAATATATCACAGATAGTCAGGTTGTCAATTTCCTACAGTTTCGGTTCCCAATAGGGTAACCGGTATCAGTAAAACCTTAGCCTAGCAACTACGTCAAAAATGGTGTAGTTGGTCCTTAAAATTACTTATAACTATGCAGCAGCTCCAAAAGGGGCTGCTGGTCTAAAAACAGTATATTACCGACGTCACAACACAGAGTATAAAGAAAACAATCACCTCAATAGGGAGGTGACTGGTCTATTTTATCACAGTTTTTTGGCGGTTTTCGCCGGTCAAGAGTCAACTAGTGATAGGTCACCCTTCTTAACCCCTTCCCTGCCCTATTTCGTATTCACTGCACGTGAATATTGTCTATTTAATTTTTTAATTGTAAATTACGTGAAGATGTTATGCCTATTTTTTTTTTTTTTGGAATAGCAACGTTTTTTATTGTTAGCGTATGAATGTATATCCAGAAAATCAAGTGCCTGTGACTTTTAATGAGCAATTTCGCAACCGTCTTTTTCCGACGTATGGTCTTTATAGTCTAAGAGACAGTGCTCCTAGAGTGTCAGTTTTATTT
This sequence comes from Cyclargus thomasi, assembly GCA_026546445.1. NCBI lineage: Eukaryota > Metazoa > Arthropoda > Insecta > Lepidoptera > Lycaenidae > Cyclargus > Cyclargus thomasi. Next base: position 7,574 of record JAOTAV010094271.1, on the reverse strand, counting down.
TATCTGTATATTTAATATTTTATTTATATTTTACTATAATTATGTGTTTTTATTTGTTTATGTATTTTAATCTAAATTTTTGTGTAATTTTAATTTACTGTGTTTTTTAGTGAATTACTGTGTTATTTTATTAATTTATTGTTTATTTATTTACTTTTTCTACTGTTGTTTATTTTTAATTGTTTTATTTAGTATTATTATAAAATTTTTCTATTCTAATTTTATGTTTTATTTTACAGAGCAATGCTGATCACGGCTCCTCGACTCACGGACCACACACAGCGCGTGACGTCAAAGTGGGCGGAGTCGGTGTCTCGGGGGCGTGACAGGGCTGTCAGCTGAAGAATGTATTATCTATAAAGTTCGTGAAGTACCAGATTATAGACCCCTAATTTGGTCAAGCTATTGTTAGATATTTTTGGTGTTTTTAGACTGGAATTTTACTAAGTTATATTAAAATATTTGTTTTTTGAATTACTTTTAATTTTTTATTTTTACTGTTTTGTTTTCCTATAATTTTTAATCTGTTTTATTATTATTTTTACTACAGTGACTGATATTAACTTATTTTAATTATTTAAATATTTTATTTGTTAGTGCTTTTCCATGATTAATTAGTATATTGTTGTTTTATTATAGTTGGTTTAAAAATTTCGCTTTTCTTATTTAATAAATTTTTAGAATATTTAAAATATTTATTATTACGTTTTTTATTCGTATATTTATTTGTTCTTCATGCGCAGCCCTGAGCACTGCCGTGGGCGGAGCAATGAGCGGGACAGGTATATCTCGCGTAGGCTCTACCTGTTTCGCTCGCACTTATGGGGTTTGTTACTATGTATTTTAAAAATCTTGTGAATATAGTCCAGGCGCTGATGTTGTTAATTATCGGTTTCGGGACACAGTTTTGGGTTACGTTTACAGCAGATCTAGAGCTTTTGGTGAGTTTAGGTCGAAATCATTTATTGTATTTTTTGTTTTAATTAATTTTTTTTGGGTTCTTATACCCTTTATTTTGTTGTTTTTTAGTATTCTATTTTAAGATTTATTGTTTTTATAGTTAAATTTATTATTTTTAGTTTTTTCCCGTGTATTCTAGACAATGTTTTGAGTTTTGTATTTTAATTTTATTTCGTCCACCTATTTCAATTTTAATATTTCTATCACTCCCTAGTCTATATGGGGCGGGGCTCCTTATCTTGGGGGCGGGTACCAGTTTTCTTGTTTGTTAGGGTTGTCTATTTTAAAAGTTTTGCACAAATGAGCTTTTTGATAACCTGATATGATTTATTATTGTATATCTAGTTATGTTTTGTGAATTTTATTCCTATGTATATGTTTTTATTTCCTGCTTTATCTGTAATTGAAATGTAGTTTAAAATTTAATGTTTTTTGGGTTAGGTTAGGTTAGGTTAGGTTAGGTTAGGTTAGGTTCCTCCGGGGGCGATACCGGTTCCTCCTCGTTGGTGTCCCTGGGCCCCTGGGTACGCCGCTACGCCCTTTACACGTTTTGAGGTACCCAGGGTGGCTGATCGCCGGTCTTTCTCTGTCCTTCTTTCTTTGTATTAACTTTCTTGTTGTTCACTATATTTATATATTTCTCTATCCTTTCACCACCTTTTCTACTCTGTCTTTCCGTATATATAACTTCTTCTCTACATTATTGTGTGTTTGTTTTGCATAAGTCTGTGAGTGTCTGAGAGATGGATGGGCCTGTGGGCCCCGAAGCCGAAGTTTTGTGCCCGGCGATAGGCTGCGTGACCATTGGGTGTTTAGGTCATTAGGGCACAGGGTCGACCCAGCCTTAAATGGGGAACTTATGATGGAAGGTACGCATGCGAATAATACTCCCAGGGTGGGTCCCGGAAACGGGGAATCCCACACTCCCGCTTTGGCGGGGGGTCGGGCCAGGTATACTGGGGGCCCTAAACATGCTATGGTGGAGGCAGTGAGTGAGGAGACAAACGACTTTGGCACGATAACGGTACATGATACGCAAGGCGGAATGGCTGCAATGTTGACAGCGAGTGATGGAGAAGGAGGATCGCGGGCGGCGACGCCTGCCTCGGCTGGCTCTGCGAGTAGGTTTTTCCGAAAGCACCCAGGCAGTGGAACGGACGATCTAAGCGGCGACGAAACCGCCGCTTCCATGGACGTAGACAGCGACGACAGTAAACGGGCTCGCTTCTTGCGGAAGAGACGCGGTGGCGAGGAAAGCCCTGAGAAGGACAAAGGGGCGGGCAAAACCCGGCCCTCTAAGCGTGGGAGGGGCAGGCCCCCCACCACTGGAGAGTACGCTGGCTTGGCTAAGGCCAAACAGGACCTTGCAGACGCTCAACTGAAGGCCCTGGAGGTCGAAGCCGAGCGACAAATCTTGGAGTCGTCAAGGAGGATCCCGCAGCTACGGTTGCACCGGCTGTCGGAATCCTCTAACAATTCGGACTTGACAACAACAGAGAAGGAGGAGGTCACGACCGCAAAACTAGGTTCGGTGATAACCACCAGCCTAGATGTCATCAGCGGCGTGGCCCAAAAGTCCCGAAACTTGAAGGGGACATCGGTGGCGGCTCTGAAACAGGCGACCACCGCCATTCGAGAGGCGTGTGCGACCCTTATTCAACACTCGGCGTCCACTGAAACGAGAGCCTTGGAAGCGGCTAACACACGCCTCTCCAAGGAGCTAGAAGAGGTGAAAAGGGAGTTGGAGACTGTCAAGCGTAGGCTGGCGGAGACTCCAATCCAGACGGCTCCTACGAACAGGGAGCTTGATGTAGAGGAGCTATTACAGAGGGCCGTACGCGAGGCGGTCTCCGTAACTAATGCCCGAATGAACGCGCGGCTAGAAGGTCTTGAGGCCCGGCTACTGCCGGAACCGCGTTTACGCCCACCTCTTGCCGCGGACAGCCAAAGGAAGGATAAGGCGGCTCCCGCTCTCACATCTACGGGACCGCCTTCAAAACACAAAGAGAAGAGATCATCTTCACCGGAGCCATCAGTGTCAACTTTGATGCCTCCGACGAATCCCGGACCAGCGCCGAAAAAGGCGAAAAAGCAGAAGAAGAAGTCTGCCGCCGCTGTAGAGGCAGCAACCGCGAGGCGCGATGCTGCATCTTCAGCGGCGGTGTCACAACCTGCCTCCAATTCAGAATGGACGCAGGTTGTTAAGAGAGGAAAGGCGACAGGAAAGAAAGTGGAAGAAATGTCGCAGAAGAAAGGAAAGGAAAAGAAGAAAGGGAAAGAACAGAAGCTCCGCGCGCCAAAGTCTGCTGCAGTCGTAATAACTTTGCAGCCGGACGCGGAGAAGAGAGGCGTGTCTTATAAAGACGTCCTCGAGAGAGCAAAGGGCCGATTAGACCTGCCGGCCCTCGACATTCCGGGCGTTAAATTCAAACGGGCCGTGACCGGGGCTCGTCTTTACGAAGTCTCGGGACCGGCCTGCAAAGAAAAGGCCGACGCTCTCGCGAATAAGTTCAAGGAGATCTTCGGGGAGGAGGACGTTCGGGTCTCTCGGCCACAGAAGTGCGCTGAACTGAGAGTTGCAGGATTAGACGACATGGCCACTGCAGCAGAGGTCGCAGCTGCTATTGCTCGTACGGGTTGCTGCCATGCCGAAGAGGTCAAGGTTGGTGAGATCCGTTTGGACCGGAGTGGCCGCGGAACTGCATGGGCGAAGTGCCCTGTTGAAGCCGCGAAATTGGTGACGACTACAGGCGCAAAAGTTTATGTCGGGTGGACCGTGGTGCGCGTGACTCTCTTGGCTCCGCGCACCATGAGGTGTTATCGGTGTCACGAAGCCGGACACACAAGAGCGACGTGCCCCTCGGAAGTAGACTTCAGTGAACTCTGCTTCCGCTGCGGCCAGTCTGGACACCAGATTGGACAATGCAGTAATCCGCCTCACTGCACTTTGTGTGCGTCGAAAGGGAAGACTGCAGAACACATTGTGGGAAGTAAAGTGTGCGCTAAGTCCGCCCCCCCAAAGAAGAGAAATAGCTCTAAAAAGAGCCATGATCCCATGAAGAGCGCCACAACATCTACGGCAGCTTCTTCTGGGGCTGGAGCGGTCCCGATGGAGGCCCAATAACGGCCACCCTACGTTTCCTCCAGGGCAACCTGAATCACTGCGCCCGAGCGCAGGACTTATGGGTTCAGACCACCCTGGAGCGGAAGATAGATGTCGCTGTTGTTGCCGAGCCGTACCGTATTCTGGACAGGAACGACTGGATCGGAGATGCCGACTCATCGGTTGTTGTGATCCTTGGCTCCGATATCGCGCCCCCACCTTCCGGGAACACGATTCGGGGTCATGGATTTGTCGCAGTCGAATTGAGGTCCCTTACAGTTGTTGGGGTGTATTTCTCCCCTAACCGACCACTGGCGGAGTTCGAGGACTTCCTACTTCGACTCACCGCTTGTATTGAGGGTTCGTCTGCTCCTGTCATCGTCGCCGGGGACTTCAATGCGAAGTCGACGCTGTGGGGTTCTCCGGCGACAAGTGCAAGAGGTCGCGTGGTCGAGGATTGGCTTACCACAAATGGTCTTGTGTTGGCAAATCGCGGAGCACTCAGCACATGTGTGCGCCGCCAGGGAGAGTCCATCGTTGACCTGACTTTAGTCAGTCCGTCGGTCGCGCGACGCGTTAAGAACTGGCAGGTCTTAGACTGTACCGAGACCCTCTCGGACCACCAGTACATCAGTTTCGTAATTTCTACACACTCGACGGAGCTAGGCCGCACAATCTCATCAAGTGGCGGCCCAAGGTGGTCCCTGAAGGGCTTGGACCGGGACCTGCTGGAAGAAGCGGCAATAGTGGCGTCATGGGCGCCCCTTCCCTCGGAGGACATCGACGAGTGCGCGGAATGGCTGAAAGAGGCGGCACATAACATCTGTGACGCCTCAATGCCGCGCGTTGGACCAGCGAAGCCTCGGTGCCAGAGCTACTGGTGGCGCCCTGAATTAACGAGACTTCGGCAAGACTGCGTGGCGGCCCGGCGCCACTACCAGCGACGTCGCAGACGGCGGACGAGGAATGAGGAGGAGGAGGAAACTCTATATGAGAGTTACCGTACAGCGCGACGAAACCTGCGCGACGCCATAAAAGAGGCAAAGAAACAAGCCTGGGATGAGTTCCTGGAAACATTGGACCAGGACCCGTGGGGCAAGCCATACAAATGGGTTAGGCAGAAGCTTCGCCCGGCTGCTCCACCACTTACCCAGAGCTTGCCTCAAGATCTCCGCAGAGCCATCATCTCGGCCCTATTTCCATCTGGGGCCGAGTGGTCGCCACCACCCATGGCGCCACCAGACTCCATGGAATCTGCAGACGAAGAGGACGTGCCGCCCGTCTCGGCAGGAGAACTGGCAGCAGCGGTCGCCAAAATGGCCCAAAAGAACAGGGCCCCCGGTCTTGACGGGGTTCCAGGACGTGTGTGGGTGCTCTCAATGAAGCATATGGAGGAGCGGGTACTCGCCGTTTTGACCAGATGTCTGGTCCAGGGCAGAGTACCTCGCCGTTGGAAGACCGGCAAACTCGTCCTGCTGCGAAAACACGGGCGGCCGGAGGACCAGCCGTCGGCTTATCGCCCAATAGTCTTGATCGACGAGATCTGCAAGACCTTCGAGAGGGTAGTTGTGGCGCGTCTCAACCGCCACCTTGAAGATGTCGGCCCAAATCTGAGCAACGCCCAGTACGGTTTCAGATCTCGTCGATCGACCATAGATGCGGTGGCCCGACTTCGGGCGATCACGGAAGAAGAGGTTTCCCGGGGTGGGGTAGTTATTGCTGTTTCGTTAGATATCAGAAATGCTTTCAACTCCCTCCCCTGGGCAACAGTCAATGAGGCACTAAGATACCACCGCGTGCCAAGGTATTTACGAAGGGTCGTACAAAGCTACCTGTCGGAGCGCTCGGTCCAATACCAGATCGAAGACGGCAGCTGGGAAGAGCACGAGGTTGACTGCGGTGTCCCACAGGGTTCATCTCTCGGCCCGAATCTGTGGGACATCGGTTTCGACTATGTCCTCCGCGGCGTTGACCTCCCAGGCGCAGAAAAGATCGCCTACGCCGATGACACTCTTGCCGTCTGTCGTGGCAAGACAGTGCGCGAAGCGGTGATACTCGCGACGGCGACGGTAGCGCAAATTGTTCGGCGCATCGAATCGCTGGGCTTGAAGGTGGCCCTAAATAAGTCCGAGGCCATAATTTTCCACGGGCCGAGGAAAGCGCCACCGCCAGGCCTAGCTATAACGGTTGGCGGAACCAGGATCGACGTGGCGTCTTCTCTGACTTACCTTGGTCTGGTCCTTGACAGTCGGTGGTCCTTCAAGGAGCATTTCCGCCGGCTGTCCGAGAAGGTCGTCAGGTCCGCTGGGGCCTTGGCATCTCTGCTCCCAAATCTCGGGGGGGCGAGTCTGGAGTGTCGGCGCCTATACATGGGCGTAATACGGTCCATGTGTATGTACGGGGCGCCGATTTGGGCCGAAAACCTGGCGCCCGTGAACGGGCTCGTCTTGGGGCGACTGCAGAGGATAATGGCGACACGGGCAGTGCGTGGATACCGCACTGTGTCAAGAGACGCAGCTTGCCTGCTCGCCGGCAGTGTCCCCTGGGACATTGATGCGAGAGCTCTCGCCGATATCTACTGGCGCTGCGCAGAGGTCCGCGCCGGGGGCAGCAACCCCCTCCCGGAAGCCGTACGTCGGTGGAGAGCTCAAGCCAAGGAAAGGACCCTGGAAATATGGGAGGAGCGGCTATTGGAGCCAAGGGTCAGTGTCGGCCTAGTGGAGGCCATTCGCCCGGTCCTGAGGGACTGGGTGAACCGTAAACACGGCGCGCTCACGTTCCGACTAACACAGGTGCTGACCGGGCACGGCTGCTTCGGTCAGTACCTGCACAAGATAGCCCGACGAGAGGAGTCAGCGCGGTGCCACCACTGCACCGCGGACAGGGACACGGCCGAACACACCATCGCGGCCTGTCCCTCCTGGACACGACAAAGAGCGGCCTTAATGGCCGCCATCACCGGACTAGACCTCTCGCTGCCGGCTCTGGTACAAGCCATGCTGAGCAGCGAGCACCAATGGGGACATGTGGAGAAGTTCGCCAACGAGGTGATCTCCACCAAAGAAGAGGCCGAGCGCGCAAGAGAAAGGGAGGCGCTCGACCCACAACGAAGAGGACGGCCGAGGCGGAGACGTACCAACCAGGATGGCCGTAACGTCCCACCTTAGCAGGGGAACTCAGGGCGGCGGTGTGGGGACACCGTCGTCCACCGCACTGAGTCCCGAGATGGTCGCGATGCGCACCGTGTTCCTGCGCATCGCGACACAACTGGAAGAGGATGGCCTTGTAAGCTCCCTTAGGAGCCTCTGCTTGACCTAGGGGGGCCATTTACACCCCCCGCAGAAGAGGAGCCTGAAGACAAACAGGCGTATGCACTGGCGAATTTGCGGAGCAATGTTCGACGGGACCCGCGTCCTTCGTCAGCAGCAGGTGTCGGAACACCGCTGAGTTTTAGTGGGTAGGGGCTGCGGCCACTTCACCATCTTCTCGGTCGTAGCGAGTCCCACATAAC
>JAOTAV010094270.1:0-10934 GCA_026546445.1 Cyclargus thomasi | reverse complement strand
TATGAATGGATTTTAAATATGTTAGTGACATTAGGGAACGTCAAACTTCACGTATTTAGTGTCACGTGACTGCTGACCGGCTGGAAGTTGGCTGGGAATAAGAGGTCATAATAACCCCCTGTTGTGAGAATGCCATATAAAGGAGTTCATTTACGTTTCATACAATTTTGGGCCATTTAACATATTTGTGGTAAAGCTGGGTTTTCCCACGACCATTTTTATCAGGATGTGTGTTTGGTAATCTGATGAAATTCATTTTTTTAAATGTCTTGTAACACCGTAACTAATGGGCACAAAGATTTGATCCCATAGTAACAAATTATTAGAATGATCTTTTCTATCCAATAGATAGCGGGCATACCATTACATTTAAAATGTTGACCCAAGCGCTACAGCATACTGCTCGAATCATTCAGCTGATGCTTGTTGATGGTGGTGAAAAATAATCTATTAGACACCTGTGACATATAAAACACAGTTTGTGGATGCAATTTTCTTTTTGGTTTTCAGGTGGAAATGGACTTCATATTTACCATTCATGCCGACATACGAAGCCGGGAAATTCACGGCACTTTTCAAAAGGAAAAAGGACAGCTAAAAAAGATTTTAAACACTATAGAATATAATAAAATAATAAAAATCATTTAATTATGAGTAAATTACAAAATTATTTCAGAATGTCTACATAACCACTGGATCGGGAACTCGCCGTGCGAGAAAAACCGGCGCGGTGTAAGAAACTACGTAAACTTTTAGTATAAGTATTTTAGTTCCATAAGAGACCGCTAGAGGCGCTGTACAATTTTCACATACCAAAAATTTACGTAGTCGGTATCGAATATGGACAAATACTATAGCTCAAACTCATGGTAAAGCCACAGTTTTGCAAATCTAAGAGTTTCCCTTATTTTTTTTTATTTTATTCTGCCAAAAAGCGATGCAGTCTTACAACATGTGCATCGTTTTTTTCTTTTTGCAGAATATAATCCTATACTACCGTTCTAAAGCGGTAAAAATAATGGCATACATATTAGTCATTACACTTACAGTCTTAGAGACAAGGACTCGAGTTAGTATATTATTATTAGTGTAGGTAATGTGGTCCTGTAGTTCTAGAAAAGTTTAGATACAATTATTTTAATAATTATGTTTGAATAAGGTCTGATTGTTACTATAATACCATGATTGGGTCCATTCATAAAATACATTACACAAATTTCATTACTTTTCGACCCCATCCCCCTTGTCACAGGTCAAGACATCCCCTCCCTAGTGTGACGTCACAAATCGATGCCTTACTGACTCAACCTCGTATCTTAAATTTCAGGCGACAAAAAAAACTATTATATTTTTCTTCTTTATGATAATATAACCTCTTATCCTTATATCTAGTTTTGTACAATTTCTAGGAAAAAATACATAATCAGTTTTTTTGTCCAATTTTTCCATTTTTTAGATATGAGGTTGAGGCAATAAGGCATTGGAATTTGTACATCTAAAAATTAAATCCACCTCTGTTTTCGAATTTTGCCATTGAATTTGTTATTATTAAAATGTGATGTCACAAAACTTAGGACCCCCTCCCCCTCCTCTTCACCTTGTCACAACATGTCACACATCGTCGACCCCCTACTCCCTTTAAGTGTGATGTATTTTATAGATATGAAATTATTATTATAAATAAAATATTGTATGAAATGATTGTATAAAACTATTTTTTTGTTAAGAAGCATAAATGAGTATAAAGCTAGCAAAACATATTCTTAATGAATAAAGTTAGTATAAAATAATAAGTATAGTAAATAAAAAAATCCACTGTCGTAAAGTTATTCTTACTATTTTCATTTCCAACAATTACTAGAAAGTTAATTTTTAAATATCATTAATATTCTATTATATAAAAATAAGTCGGGTTTTCTTTTCTGACGATTTAACTCCAGTTCCAGACTGGCTGGAACTCGCCTGGGAATAAGAGGTCATAATAACCCCCCTGAACGCTCGAACTAGTCTTGTGTAGTTCGTGAACGAACTAGTTCGGAAGAGCGATCTTATGAACGAACTGAGGAAACTAGTTCGCTGGCCCGTCACCCTTTAGTCATTAGCCATTCTTGGTTCGTGCTTTTGACTGCGCTCGGTAGGGCGCTACTGTTAAGTTCACCGTTCACCATTCAACGCGCCTAACCGCCAACCTAATTAAATTTTTGACCCACGCAAGCTTGAAGGAGGTCGAACCAGTTCGTTCGTCGTTTCGAACTGCGAAATTACGAAGATTTCCACGGTTTTGCAGTCGTTGGAAATTTTCACTTTTTCTAAAGGATTCCAGGAATATGCAACCAAAAAGTATGATTATGGACAAATGTATACCCTAGTTCCGAAGATGCTGTACAGATCTCTTGAATCGTTATAGATGGCGATACGGGGATTTCGGCTTTATCTAGACAACTCAAAGCAAATGTCACTTCCACAATTTCATCAACAATCATCATCATCATTATCATCACTATAATGTTGCTACGCGCCGTTACATTTTAACCGTATAATTGGTACTTCCCATGGCTTTTTACATCAAAACGAGTGTTTAAGATTCAATTTCCGCAATCTGCTTTTTAATTGAATTGCTTTGCAATTATTGTTTTAAAATTTTTTTTTAGAATTTGGTATCCTGTTTTCGAAAGTGGTTAACTATTTTATATGGTATTTAGAGGGCAAGTGAGCGGGTTACCACAGATGGAAAGTAAGTGCCGTAGTCCATGAACACTCGTGACACCTGAAGAGTCACAAGTGCGTTGTCGGCCTTTTCTTAGAAGAAATAGGTAACGGGAATAGAGATAGGGGGATTAGGGAAGTTGGGCCACCGGTAAAATTACTCACTGAACGAAACACAGCACAGCGGCATTTCGCGGCAGTCTTCTGTTGGGCTATGGTATCACTCCGGTCGAGCCGGCCCATTCGTGCCGAAGCATGGCTCTCCCACGGCAGTGAGCATCTGTGTTGTGTACTTGAGATCGGAAAACGTCTCATTGGTACACGCCTGCACCCGGGTTCGAACCTGCACCCTCTCGGACCTGGACGCTCTAATAAACAGAATTCATGAAAAATCCATCGAGGGATATAAATATACACACTTAGATTGAATTACCTACAGCTTACTATGTAATTGGCTAACAGTTAACAAAAAAATAAATAAATTTTATTTTACAATTTCTTTTTTCAGCTTTTACAATTTCTTAGATTCTTGACATTAAACTTACGCTTAAGGTAGCTGGTACCGACTTCAAAATTATAAAGATTGATTACAGTAAATGTTGAGGCTTAGGCCAATCTTTATAAAGCACTAACAGAGAAAAATGATTATTTATTACTTTTCAGTTCATCAATAATTTTTTTGTTGTGGATGTTGGTTTTTATTTTTTGTTTAAAATTAATTTATTGCAACATGTTTTGATTTCTGCTCGGCTCCTATTGGTCGTAGCGTTTATAGCCTATATATAGCCTACCTCAATAAGTGGACTAACCAACACAAAAATATTTATTATAATTCAGACCAGCAGTTCTTAAGATAAGCGCGTTCAAACAGACAAACAAATAAACAGTCCAATTCTTCAGCTTTATATTATTAGTATGGATTATAAAAGCGAAAGTGTGTCTGTCTGTTACCTCTTCACGCTCAAACAGCCCAACCGATTTTACTGAAATTTGGCATGGACATACTTTAAGTCTCGGAGGACACTTTTTATCCCGGAATAAGGTAGGGTTCTCGTGGTAAACTAATTTTGGCGTAACGGGATTGCGGGCGTCGTCTAGTACATTATATATAATATTATATTATAAAAACAGTGTAATGATATAAAATATATATATATATATATATGAATTTTGCGATGTAGACTATTACAATATTTTAAGTCATTGTTATCAATAATAAGTTAGGTCTTAGTCTATTTTGCAGAGTTTGTTTTTTTCTCTGTACTATTTTAGTCTTTAGTCTTTGTTTAGTTCTATTTAGTTAACATTATTCACTTGTGTACTATCTATAATTACTCCATATTTCTCCATGCCTTGTCGTAGGTCTGCTGGCAGAGATCTCTTCTAGAGATAAGCACACCTATGTACTACCACTGCGTTATCTACTTTAAGCTAGCTCTAAAATCATGTATGTACATAAAGAATAAATAAATACATAATTGGTTTCAGGTCTTACACATGAGTGCGGCGTGTTCGGCGCTATCGGTATGGGGGAGTGGCCGACGCAGGTCGACGTAGCACAAGTTATATGCTTAGGATTAGTCGCACTACAACACAGGTGGGTACACTGTTAGCGCTCTGTACACCGAGCATACATCCAAAGGAGCGGAAATGTTATTAATTTTTTTCGGAAAAAATCCGCCCAAAGCCACTGCGCTCTGATTGGTCGGAAGTATCGGAGTACACACAGGTTTCTTATTGGTGTGTACTGTTTTAGTGCGAGCGTTAGTAGTTGGCGGTTAATTTATCTGTGACAAAACACTGATAAGTTTCGGACACGGATGGCTCACATTATTTCTCTATTGTTTATATGCTCGATGGCGCCATATTACCTGACTAGGGCCAAGCAAAGTTTATGATTTAAATATGTGTGTGTGGCTGTGAGTGTACATTTGATTGTTCTATCTTTTAAAATCAAAATGAGACGATTGATACATACACATACATAGGCTAAATGACGTCGTATAAAAGTCCGGTAACAGTGTCCTCTAGGAAAAACACTTGACAGAAGGATGGATGATGGAAGGAAGGAAGAATAAAGGATGATGAATGAAACAGCGGCCTTAGCTTGCCGAGGTAGCGTTTCTTTCTACAGCAAGACAGGCAAAGTGGCTCATGCAGAAAGGTGATCTGTCAGGTCTATACTTTCACTGACGCTATGCTACAAGGTCCTTGTAATCTGAAAGCTGATAGGGGTGTAATAGGATATACATTACAAGGCTTCACCTTGTCTTCTACTTACTCAAAATTTTCTACCAGCTCTCGGTTTATAATAATAATAATAATATCCATGGACGCATCACACCACGTCAATCTGGCCCTTAGCTGAGTACCCGAAGGACTTGTGTTACAGGTACCAGACAACGGGAATATATTTAATACAAATACTATACACATATTTAAGATTTTTATTATATAATACACATATTTAATACATGTGTAAATGAGAAATAGGAACCCCAATATCGTTTTCCAGAGGGCAGGAGTCGGCGGGCATAGTGACGTCGGAGGGGAAGTCGGCGCGCACCTTCAACTCGCACAAGGGCATGGGACTCATCAACAACATATTCAACGACGACGCCATGAAGAAGCTGAAGGGCAACCTCGGTATTGGACACACCAGGTAAGTGACGGTCCACGCCCCGGACGGCACTTTTTAGAATAGCATAATATTTATTTGCAGATTTAAATACAATCAAAAATACGATAGTTTAACCCAAATAATAATAACTTACATAAATAATATCAATGATTCTAATAAGCTACAAATTGGACCACATTTTTGACAACACTATCGGTGTTGGCGCACCTAGCCGGTAACCAACGCCGGTCTTCCGCTTGATCCATTCTGTGACCTCACAGCCGTCCCAAGTACCACATAAGTAAAATAGTCATTAATTATAAACAATCACCAACTATTATCTAATATACAAAATTCTCGTGTCACAGTTTTCGTTGCCATACTCCTCCGAAACGGCTTGACCGATTTTGATGAATTTTGTTGTACTTATTGACACCCAAACTATATGATTCACGAACTCAATACATTTCATATCATATTTATTCATTCATTTGAGGGAAGGCTTTCATAGAAAATAATAAAGTATTCTTAATATTTGATAATATTTCATGTTTCTAACACAACAAAATAATACCAAGCACCGAGTAACTTCTTTAAAGGAAAAAAAGCAGTTATTACTGAGAATGTGTACCCATTTCTACGCCTATGTACATAATTGTACGTTCGCATAAAAATGATACACAAGCGTGTTATTTGTATCTTGTATTTGAAGTGTACAGATTTTTCGTCATACGTAACTTTTTTTAATGATATTTAGGGGGCAAGTGAGCAGATAGGTTTCCTGATGGAAAGCAGCTATCGCCGCCCATGGACACTCGTGACATCCTAAGAGTCGCAAGTGTGTTGCCGAGAATAGGGATAGGGGATTAAAGAAGTTGGACCACCGGTATACTCACTCACTGAACAAAACATAGCATAACGCTATTTCATGCCAGTTTTCTGTGAGACCGTGGTATCACTCCGCTCGAGCCGGCCCAGTCGTGCCGTAGTATGGTTCTCCCACGACAATGAGCATCCGTATTGATCGTATGAGCATATGTACTTGTGATCGGAAAATGTCTCATCGGTACACGCCTTCACCCGGGTTCGAACCTGCACCCTCTCGAGTGCGAACCAAAGGTCTTACCCACAAGGCTACGGACGCTCTGAACTAATTCAACCTACTGTTCACAGATACTCAACGTCGGCTGCTAGCGAGGAGGTGAACTGTCAGCCGTTTGTGGTGCACACCGCGCACGGGGCGCTCGCCGTCGCGCACAACGGTGAACTCGTCAACTGCAGCAGTCTCAGGAAGATGGTAAGTGCATGAAGATACAGATAGTTCGACTCAGTTGTGCGCGCGGTCCTATGTGTGCGTGCGCTTGTTAATACACAACATTTATTCACGTGGCAGTGACTCGGCAGGCGCAGTCCGAGTAAACATCGCTTACCCACACATAGGGCCGCGCGCACAACTGTCTCGAACTAACTATACCAGAAGGTTCATTCAAAATAGATAATATGCGTGAAAAAGCAAATTTTGTTTCATGTAAATTATTATGATACTAGTTGGTGTCCGAAACTTCGTTGCGCAAAAATTTGTATATCCCGCGGAAACCGTACATTTGCCCGGAATAAAAACTATCCTTTATGTTGCTCAGACTTAATAGCTATTAAACAAAAAAATATTTATTCAAATACGTCCAGTAGTTCCTGAGATTAGCGCGTACAAACAGACATACTACTTTTTTTGTCGATGTGTGTCCTATTGCTGTTCCTTAGCACTCCCACATTGATTATTTTGTAAAAATATTTAATGTACAGACACTCTAATTTCACTGTTTTATTATATGTACAGATTGGTCTAAAAATATTAAGATTGTATAACTATTGTAAGCCGACTGAGTTGAACTATTTGTAGTGTATTGAGGTACTCAACATTAACATGTTTAGGTGCTGGGTCGCGGTGTGGGTCTGTCGACGCACTCGGACTCTGAGCTGATAACGCAGGCGCTGTGCCTCAACCCACCTGAGGGAGAGACCAACGGACCCGACTGGCCCGCGCGCATCAACCATCTCATGAGGTATCTTTCATTTTAGCAGATATCCTTTCTCTTTTATAGTCGAGAAGATACAGTTTAATTTTGTTCAAATAAATTAAATGTTTTAAATAAATTTAATGTAAATAATACGCCGTTTGTCCATCGCAGGCCGTCAGCGCAGATTATTTCGGCCCGATTAAATGCCACTTTATGACATAGACTATATGTTTCACTTTGATCTACACCACTACTGGGCAGCGGCGATATGGGCCCTAGATCGATGTCGGTAGAAAATGAAACCTATATCCTATGTCATAGTGTCATTTTATAGGAACAAAATTATCTCGTTGGCGGTCAACCGAGAACGAGATTATTTCGGCCCTATAAAATGCAACTTTATGATCTGGGGTATATGTTTCATTATTCAGCGACATTGCTCTATCGTCAAATCGTCGCCGTCATTAAAGACGTAGAAGAAAATGAAACCTGTAGTCCATGTCATAAAGTTGCATTTTATTCGGCCGCAATATTGCTGCCGGTTGGCGGTGTTTGTGGACAGTCGACCTTAGGAACTAATTGTAGCGTATCTTTGTGCGTGTTTTAATATATTGACATAATGTAATGAGCCATACAAGTAGCGGAAAACATCCACACAGATGAAATTTGCGCGCACATTTAACGTCACAATGTTTGTTCCAAAATCTCGTTATTCTTTCTCTAAGTTTAAAATATTCTCGAGTCGAAAACTAGCATATTTATTATTGAATGCTTTTGCCAGAATACTGGGTTTTGTAAAAAAATCCTATATAAAATTCATTAACCAATCTTGATAACATTTTGTCCTGAGTAGGTAAGTATTCTGTAGGCGCGGGCGCGGCTTTTACCGGCAAAATCTAGGCAAAATATGTAGGTGTGTAGTTTAATCTATAATTCGATTGTTTATGTAACAATATTGTTGTTTGTAATCCTTTTGTGACTGTAAACTACTCAAATATTTGACATATTCCCAGGCTGGCCCCGCTGAGTTATTCGTTGGTGATAATGCTGAAGGACAAGATCTACGCCGTCCGCGACCCCTACGGCAACCGCCCGCTCTGCCTCGGCAAGATACTGCCCATGGGATCCTCGTGTGAGTCATAATAAGCCTGTACATAATCGCCGATGATCGTTATTCGCCACGATCATCGTGCTAGCGTCCATACACCGTAGTACATTATTACGTCAAAGTTTGTAGGCGACGTATAGACGAATATCGACGAGTAAAGGCGAGTCTATACAATAATGCTCGCGTCCCATCGTCTGTATTCGTCGATTATCAATAGGAGCCTTTACATCATCATAACACAACTTCATAAACTATGTTCATTGAAGATGCCAAAGAAAATCACGATCGTTAAGTATTAAGCGGACCGCAAGCGTTCGTTTTCCTCATTCGGACACTAGAATGTTGTGGGGAATTCGTTCGAAATATCATATTACATCGCATGCATGCATAATAATGTTATAAAGTTTATGAGCACGAAATAGACTATAAATCTGCTAGACAAAAATCATTAACGAAAGTTTTCTGTGAGGTATTACTTCGTTCTAGCCGGCCCATTCGTGCCGAAGCATGGCTCTCACACGGTTAATTTTTAATAGTTATAAGTCAGCGATAGGCTAACGTGGCATTTCACACCCACCTTATTAGTACTTGGTTTCATCTTAAAGCGAGAGCAGCAGTGTTCCATTACTCTAAGGCGTTACTACATACCCAAGCCGCCGACGTTTGTCGGCAACCTTTTGTCCTCTGGTTAGGTTGATGTCTTCACATTGCATGTTTTAAAACTATGTCGGCGAGATAACTGCGGCTCGAGATGAGCAACTTATTTGGCGCCGACATGCTTCTTACACATAGCCTACCGGCTTGTGCCGCCGACACATGATTGCGACTGTTGGCGTCTTAGGAGTGTAAAACGCTCAACTAAATATAACAATTTATTAAATCACGATTGTATCCCACGCAAGTATTAAATATGCATTTCTTACAGATGCCTACAAAACGTCTTCGAAGCAGCATGCCGAGGGTAACGCATGAATCATTTTCATTACATTTAATTTTAAGCATTAACTGGGACATATAAATTCAAGGCCATTTTAATTTTGGGCTGTTTAATTCTGTTGCACGTTTTAAAAGTTGAATTGAATTTTTTCTGAATTTATTATTATACTATTGGTAGTCAAAATTCATGCATGAAACAAGAAACGCGATATGCCTGTTGTGAAGTTACTTGGGTTCATTTCTTTGTTTGCCAATGATTCGGTCGCGATATTTTCATTCATAAAAAAACGATACATGTTTTGCTTTACATAATACTGGCACAACTGAACTAATTGTTGCTTTGCAGTCCTAATGAACGGCTGCGCCAAGAACGGTGTTGACGACAAACCAGAGGGATGGGTCGTGTCCTCCGAATCCTGTGGCTTCCTCTCTATTGGTAAGTTTATTTATTTATTAAAGTTAATTACATGGGTTGCCCCAATTAGATTAATTAACTAAAATTAAAAATTCATTATAACATTATACGACAACACATACAATAATTACTTACTTGAATTATAAGATAGCGCATATAACTAATAACAATTAGAACAATTACATTACAATACAAAAAAAATTATAATATATATCGATCCACTTATATTTATTTATTCAAGTTATGAAAATAATATTAATTCAAGATACAAGTGGAAGAAACGGATAACTAATATTTCGCAACCTTCGAGTTTATACTAAATTTTCCCATAAATTTTTGACAAATCTTATAACTATTTCATTTTTCAGCTAGTGTATCTAGCTATACATCAAATCCACAATTTTTTCATTTCAAATAATTTTTCGGGTCGTCTAATAACGCAAAATTCTGCTTCTTCCAGTTATGTCTTCAATTAGGGTCGGTATAATACGCTATGATAATGAATTTCCGTGTATAGAAATTGAAACTGATAATGAAGTTTAAAATTATAAAGGTCGAGAACGATAGAAACGCGGACTGACTAATTGCACGTACCAATAATGTTTTTCCGGTAACAAATAACGCCAAGTCTGCGTGTATCAAAAATGACTCCACACGCAATGAGAATATCTTTGTACGCACTACGATAACGTTCGTGCACGCACAGATTTGTTTGTGCACGTAGATTTTTTATGACGTTTACGTACTTTAGTTATCACGTTTACGTACTGATTACGTCGCGACGACGTACTGTTTGCGTATGAACAAGCTGCTTGAAGCTCTTTTAAGCACCTCTTAGTAAAATTAAACTTCAGTTTATTTCGTTTTTTTAAGAATTGCGTTGTACTAGTTCAGCTATATAACATAGCAAGATGTCATTGTATAAATATTGAATGTGACGGGCCGTATTTAGAGCTTAAAAAATATTTAAGATTTAACTAAATGAAACGAACATTCTTACTGTATACTATAGACCTAATTATTTTATAGACTTACAGATCCATACAAAATTTTGTATACGGGAAAAACCTCTTAGGTCTAGATGGCGCTAGTCACGATGCTGGATAAATTCGGAAGTATAATAATACAACA
>JAOTAV010094269.1:0-10934 GCA_026546445.1 Cyclargus thomasi | reverse complement strand
GAAAATTGATTTCCCGCCTTTACTTGACACTGGCCATGGTTATAGCCAAGCGCCATATAAATAAATAAATAAATAAGTAAGAAGAAAGAGACACAAATCACAATCAAAACAAAGCTTGTTAAGTATCGTTTATTATCAATTTTGCGTTAAAATTAGGATACAATAATCAACGTAAATACCACAAACGCACTCTGCGTTTTTGCAACGTAGACAAGAAACGATTTTGTGTAAATAAAAAAAAATTTTAAACAACTCTTAGATCTGCTACTCAAATTTAGTTTTGATTTGTACGTTTAACTTAAGAAATCGTATGATTGATTTCAAAACGAATTTGCTGATATGAAACAATAGATACAGAGTTGCTATAGCAATACCTAAACTTATAAGTACAAGCTCAATTTCATAGTATTCGATCCAGTGCAAATTGGCGCTTGGTGGAATGAGATGGTCACCGCCGTACTTTATGATATGCTCCGTCCACCACACAGCCAGATCCACAGGCTGTATAGGATGTTCCCTCATCAGACTACGAAGTCTAAGCATGTTCTCCTTGTAACTAAAAAGATAGAGGAAGTTTGTATTATTATTACTTTGTATTATTTCAAAAAAGTTACAACAAATAAACTAATTTATCTCTTTTAAAATTTCTTCTTTATAAAGGTCAATTCGTTTTAATTCCTTACCTTTCATTAGTTATAATAGTTATTATAGCATTTTGAAAATTGCGTTCATTTAAGTCTTCAAAATTTATTTGAAGACCAATTTTATGGCGAACGTATTTTTCAGCATTATACCACTGATCTCCGAGCATGGGTATGGCCAGTAGTGGTACAGCAGCATTAATAGCTTCATCAGTTGATTGTAAGCCTCCTTGAGTAATGAACAATTTGATATTTGGGTGCTCTGCAATAATCATCTTGTTAAAATTACAATTCACCCAATAGCACGCAACCGAAAACAATAAACAAACACACATTCACATAAACACACCATCAACTAACAATAATAATATTTAATTTTAATATTATAAGATATAGAACAATAAGAAAAATGTCAAAACGTAACAATCGCAATGTAAAATATATGTATCAACAAAGTAAAATTAAGTCAGAAGGAAAGAGCAAGACCCTTCTAATACAAGTTTTCTTAAAAGTAGAACCCCAACCCATTGTAATAATATATGGTGACTTTTGAATTCGTAACATGATTTTTATAAGGTTTGTGTGTTGTGTCGTTTAATCTATAGTTTTTAATTTACAAGTTTTATAAAATAGCCCAAGAAATGAGGAAGATTTAAAACAAATTTTAAACATCAAAAACAGCTGGTTACTTACTTAAAAGTGTTGATTGTGGAAACCATTTTTTTA
This sequence comes from Cyclargus thomasi, assembly GCA_026546445.1. Taxonomy (NCBI): domain Eukaryota; kingdom Metazoa; phylum Arthropoda; class Insecta; order Lepidoptera; family Lycaenidae; genus Cyclargus; species Cyclargus thomasi. The sequence goes on along the minus strand of JAOTAV010094269.1, from coordinate 9,567 downwards.
CTTTTACATTTTTAGGCTGATTTGCAATACTCTCATTATCCCATTTTAAAAGTATGTTATATGGTAGCTTGCCAAAAACTCTTGTTATTATTTCTTGTTTCTCATTGTCCAAAAGTGAAGGTAAAACATTTGAACCCAGGCTCATATAAATGACACCATTGTTAGAAGCATCTAAATATGCTTTTAATTCCTGCAAAAGTATTTTTTTGTATAAGTATCCGTAACTTATTCAAAAATGTTTACAGTTTTATCTTTTTGTTATATTTTGTTTAAAAAAAAACTTAGTACGGCATTCCATGTAAATTTTGACATGTTGGATGAAATTTTGTGCCAGCTTACGGCTAATAGAGTGCATTCGACAAAATAAAAAAATATATAATACTTTTGTTATTTCTTCATCAGGAGTCTTATGTATACCACCTATGTAATGAATATTTGGTGGTAAAGGACGGTTTTCAGCCCATATCGGATGCTCATTGATTAGTAATAACTTTATGTTTTTATATAAGTTCCTAAGATTGGTATCTTCACCGAAATGCTTGCGAACTATTTTTAAATCATCGTTTTCTAAATATTCCAATAAATTATCTATTAAAATGTCTCTTGCAATTTCAATAACTTTTTCCCATCGTGTCAAGTTATAAAGTCTTTGTCTTGTTAGAGTTGGAAATAAAATAGGGTGCCTAGGAGCACCCAAATAGCTGAAATATCCAGGAGTAACACCAAAAGAGCTCCATAAGATTACTGGAGCCTTAAATCTTTGAGACAAGCCAAGAGCAGCTCGGTTACATGCTTCTAATACAAGAACATCGAAGTGATTTTCGGGTTTCTTAAGTATGTCTTGGACCTCTGGAGTTTGTAATTGCAGATCAAATGTGGACCCAAGGCGCTTCAGGAATTTTATAACTTGACTAAGTACTTCTGACGGATTTCCCTTGTGGTGAAAGAGTATATCTTCAAAGTGCCGATATGATATATCATGCACGTCTATTTCTATCAAGTTCAGTGGTGCCTTCCCTTTTTCGTAGGATGGATCAGTTGTTATTAGAGTAACTTCATGACCACGTTTCACAAGTTCTTGTACGAAGGGCCGTACAACTACTTGGTGACTTATTGACGGTGTTGGTATAGCCACTAATATTCTACCGGTATCTACCGTCGTCCAATACGAACAAAAAAATAAGCCTGTGAACACAGTTTGCTTCCACATTATTATAATTTTTACGGTTGTCTATTACTTATTGACTCAAACTTTATGTCACTTCTTAACGATCGATTCTAAAAGCATTTTTTTTCTCTGATATGAATAAAACCGTTCTATACACTGATACTACTTTAAATATTATTTTGAGGTATAAAAATATCATACGTATAATCACTTTTAGCGTCTTGTGTTGTATCTTACAGTTCTTACAGCAATGATGAATATTGTTAAGTAACAACTTTTATGCAGGATACTAAAATTCTTTCTTTATTGACAGTTAATATTCACTGCGACTCGTTTTCATTTGAAAGTTAACTCGTTTAGATAACATTGTTATTTATTGGTTACATTCATGAGTGTAGGCCTTGAGGTTTACAAATTAAAAGGAATACATTTATTCTTGAACTTTCAAAAAAATAAAACAGCAACGAGCAGGTTGTACTTCAATAACACCACGTGTCTAGTTTGTTACTTGATAATACTTACTAATTAACAGCAATGTTCTAAAGGCACTGTCAATAACAGCAACAATTAACATAATAAGACTATTATAACTTATTTTTTAGTAGTAATATAATCAAAGTCTACCAGACATCGACCGTCTACCCATTACTTTCAAAGTATAGTTAATGCAAAGAATGACAATAACATATTTTATTCTTTATCTATAAAGATCCATTAATCAACTCCACTAAAGGTAACAAGCACCGGTATAAATACGAATGAAATAAAATGTTTAAGTGTATATAAAATATATGTGCGAAAGTGTTTAAAATATTTGACATAAGTCGTAATTATAAGACTCTATGTAATATTTTAAATATGTTCTTTGCAATGAGTGAAAATTTATGCATTTGTTTCGATTTTCACATACCTACTCGGAGTTACTGTTAGCCATCAGTACTTAGAAAGGTTATTTCCAATTTTAATTTAATCTTTAAATTTCAATTTCTTAAAAAATAAAAAACAAGTTCGTATAATGTAATGTAATAATATAATAAATCTTATAATATTCATGATCTATCGTTGATTTACACAAAAATTCTTAACTTAGACACTATTATTCAAGTTTATTTTTTAATCTTACGTCGAAATTTAAAAGCCTAGCAAGAGCACGGAATACGTATCTACTAAGATAAATTAAAACACACAGAGTTGATAAAGTGACACCTAAACATATAAGTACAAGTTCAACTTCATAGTACTCGGTCCAGTGTAAGTAGGCGCTTGGTGGAATGAGATGGTCGCCGCCGTACTTGATGATGTGTTCGATCCACCACACGGCCAGATCCACAGGCTGTATAGGATATTCTCTCATCAGACTACGAAGTCTTAGCATGTTCTCCTTGTAACTGAAAAAATTAACACCAAAGATAATTTAGAGATGAGACAGAGTAAATGTCTAAATGGAGGGTCAAATTAATAGCTTTTAATTACAAAACACTATCCCTTGCACGCGATTCTGCCCGCGTGGTAACAAAGATGAGAATTATTATTTTCTCAACAGAATTAAATGCTAATCACACTTAGTGACCCTTTAACGGCACTTGCAATGATCATTTTAAACAGTAATATGTGAAATTAACGGAGCAGAGTGTATGCATATATGTATGTTAAATACACATCCAAGATTCAGGAACATTGAAAAACTTTTGCTCCGTCGGCGAGATTCCAATTCGTGACCCCCTGCTTAAGTGGTAGCTTAAGTGCTTAACAACTGAGCTACAGCGGTGGTTTGTTTCTTATTATAAATTAGTTGGTGCCCGCAAATTCGTTGCCTAAAAATTTGTAAATCACGTGAGAACCGTACATTTATCCGGGATAAAAAGTATCATATATGTTGCCCAGACCTATTAAACAAAAAAAGATTTATTTAAATCAATCCAGTAGTTCCTAAGAGTAGCGCGTACAAACAGATAAACAGACAACTTTTTGTGCCGATATGTGTTCTATTACTGTTCCTTAGCACCCCCGCATTTATTATTATGTAAAAATATTAAATGTACAGACACTCCAATTTTACTGTTTTATTATAATAGTGTATATATTTTTTTATTTTAAGTATAGAAAGCTTCTTGTACCTTTTATCTTCTATTATAGTTGTGATTGCATTTAACAAAACATCTTCTTGTAATTGATTGACATCTAGTTGTAAGCCAATTTTGTGACGAACGTATTTTTCAGCATTATACCACTGATCTCCGAGCATGGGTATGGCCAGTAGTGGTACAGCAGCATTAATAGCTTCATCAGTCGATTGTAATCCAGCTTGAGTGATAAATAGTTTGATTTTTGGGTGCTCTGAAATATTAAAAATGTTGTATTAGAAATTAGAAAATCGTACAGTTACATTATTTTTATCTATTGTTATTTCGATTTTCGTTATGCTGTCATACTTTAATTTTAATATTCTTAAAATAAGTGTGCGACGTTTTTAAATGGTAAATATTAGTCTTTAAAACAAAGACTTCAAGACATGGACTGACTATGTAGAGTCTAACAGCCATTTCGTTAAAACTAACTAGCTATGAGTATTCCTTATAATAAGAAAGTGTCTCGTTACTTATAAGATATAATGCGACGGTGTGACATTCACACAATATCTAGTGTTTTAGGTCTATAGAAATAAAATTAAATGATACTATTGGCCACATACCTAATTTTAAATCGTGTTATATCTTTACTTTTTCCTCTGTTTATGTAGCTATATATATGGTTTAAAAAGGTAATTAATATTAGCTACTTACTTAAAAGCGTTGACTGTGGATACCATTTCTGTACTTTAACATTTGATGGTTGATTGGGGATTTTGTCATCGTCCCATTTTAAAAGAATATCATACGGAAGTTGGGAAAATACTTTCATCAAAATTTCTTTTATATTTTCAGGTAGAATTGAGGTGATGACATTTGATCCTAGACTCATATAAATGACTCCATTTTTAGAAGAATCTAAGAATAGTTTCAGTTCCTTAAAATAAAAGAATTCAGTTTTTAAAAATAAGCCTTGATTGATCATAAATAATTGTCAATTTAAGTTAGTATCTGTTGATGATTCAATATTTGAAGTCTTTATAATTAGGTATACATATTCAGTTTACAGGTAAAGTACAATAATTTATGAATGTAAAATTATTACTTACTTTTGGTAATTCTTTATCGGGTGTTTGATGAATACCACCTATGTATTGTATATTTGGCGGAAGAGGACGATTTTCCGCCCAAATAGGATGTTCGTTTAGTAATAAAAGTTTAATATTTTTACCCAATTTCTTTACATCTACATTTTCTCCAAAATGCTTTTGCATAATAGCTACATCTACTTTCCCAGCGTATTCGAGTATATACAGAAGTATTGTTTCTTTAAGGAATTGACCAACTTTTTCCAGTCGGGTTAAATTATAAAGTCGTTGATTTAGGGCTGTAGGGAATAGTAAGGGATGACTAGGAGCTCCCAGATATCCATAATGAAATGATATCGCTCCAAAAGAGCTCAACTGAACTATTGGAGCTTTGAATTTTTCAGATAAGCCAAGAGAAACTCTATTACACGCTTCTAATATTAGCACATCAAAATAGTCTTTGGGTTTTCTTAGTATTTCTTGAAACTCTGGAGTTTGTAGTTGTAGATCTGCTGTAGTAGCAAATCGTTCCATAAGTTTTAACGTTAGGCCCAGCGCTTCAGCTGGATTTCCATTATGGTGTAAAAGTATTTCTTTGAAATGCTGGTATGATATATCATGCACGTCTATTTCTGTCAAATTCTGTGGAGCTTTGCCTTTTTCATAGGACGGATCAGCTGTTACAAGGGTAACTTCATGACCACGTTTCACAAGTTCTTGTACAATGGGTCGTGGCACTACTTGGTGACTTATTGAAGGCGTTGGGATATACACTAATATCCTGGCGGCATCCACTTGTGCTAAATACCAAAATAGTAGTATTATACGTAGTGATAATTTCTTTAACATGTTTATAGTAACAATACAACAATCTGAAATAAACCATTTTAAAGCTGTGTTAAAAAACAAAGATTAAACAATTAAAAATTAAAAGTAATTATACCTGTGCGACTTAACTAGGCACATGACCTTGACAAAGTTATTTTGGAAAATGTAAAAAACTCAACAAAATGTCCTAAAACAGCAACAGAAAACTTGTTAAAATTTCGAAGCTTGTAAAAGTAACATTGGCTAGTTTTTTGTTGCTGTTTTAGATGTTTTTTTACATCTTTCCAGAATGACTTTGTGAAGGCCATGTGCCTAGTTAAGTCGAACAGGTCATGATTATCTTATTTCAATATTGGAACACAAAATTTTATCTAAAAAAAAACTACAAAATTTACGAAATAATTTTTAGGAGCCTATTGTTTTATATATATTATGATAATAGACTTGTAGAATAATATTATTATGTTACTAATATACTTTAATATAATGTAAAGTGCTTCTCATTAGCCCTGAAGGGGTCGCGCGAACTTCCATTGTAGTCCGCAGACACAGAAAATTTCCAAAAACGCTTACTAGCCATCAATTTGACACTTCGTGTACTTCTAGCAGTATATAACACACATGTGCAATCTGTGTAGAAGAGGTAAGGGTCGCATGTTTTTTAAAGATGTCTGCTAAGCCTCGTGGACGTGGACCAAGTATGTAGTCCACATGCTAATACGTAAGTGTTTTTTCTAACATCTTTTAAGTTTTACTTCAGTTAAAGTCATTTTGTCAAAATTTGGAAAATGCATTTTGTTTATGTGGATGCATTAGAAATATTATGATAATATAAATATAAATGTTTTACGCATTTACCTAAATAATTTTAATTAAGTTATGGATAGCGCATTACTCGCCTTTTGTTTTAGGATATCGTTCGACGTATCGACGACCTCTACAAGTTAAAGATTAATTTTATGAAAACGATGCAAACGATGATTCAACTCAAACTTACCAGCAAGAATACCAGTATATACAACACCAATATCATTCCGAATTAGAACAAGAGGTGAAATTGCCTAGTGATGATTGCAAATGTAGTAGTTCCGGTCAAAATAATGATGATAGACCGCCTACAGTACAGAGAATGAGGTGCATCGATTCACATACATTCTACACCAAAGATCAATGTTTAAGTTATTATCTTGTGGTATTATGATAGGTGACTTTGTAGGCTTGGAAAATCTGTTTTTATTTATAGTGACTATTATTTAAACCAGAAGGATATTGTTATAAGTTTTTGATTGTTTATAACAGCTAAAGGTTTAATAATGATATAAAGATACAATTTATAAGGACTTTTTTTAAAGTTACATGTTTATTAGCCATTTCTATAGTGGATTTCATATAATGTAGTCCACATGACGACTTACTTTAGTTTTAGGGGCGCCACCACTCCAGGGTAATGTTAAAGAAACAAAACCTTTTTCGAAACAATTTGACTAACAGTAGAAAACATAAGGGGAAGAAGCGAACAACTAACATTTTACAACCTTCGAGTAATTACTCATTTTTTCCTATGATATATTTTTTTTATTAATCTTGTAATTTATCGATTTAATTATCTAGCTTGTCTATATAGCTATACATTAAATCCACATAGTTTTAATTTTTAAATCGTTTTTCCGGTCCTATGGCGTCCATTTACGCAAAACTCCGTCAGTTAGTTGTAATAAAATCTTAGTTACCCGCTTCTTCCACTTATGTCTTCAATAGTGTATTTAATGAAAGTATTTAAAGTTCATTAAAATAACGTTGAATATTTTTCTCACAATAAAAAATCCTATGTGAACAATTGGATTTCAAGTTCAATAACAATTAAAATCTTACTTTTTAAAATTATTAAGCACACTGTTACAATTCAATTAATAAAGACATAGAACTTAGAAAATGTAAAGATTTAAATTTAGAACCAAGCATTTCAACCTTAAAAATCTATTCTCAGTAAAAGTCTCAAAAAAAGGCCGGCAACGCAAATGCAACCCTGATGTTGCGTCTATGGGTAAAGAAAAAAAAAGTAAATACAAAAAAATACTTACTGTACATAGAATTTTATTCACACTATAGAATCAACATTTAATTTTGCATGTATTTGTTACAAATTTTGTAATTATCATAAATCCATATTAGTCATTATCTAAAACTGTTAAACAACTGTCCACATAATTGGAAGTAAATATGAAATGACTGAAATATCTTACGTATCAATGTTTTTGTATTAATACGATAAAGGCTGTACAGAATTTAATCATGATGACATAATTTTTTATCTTAACAATAATTATGATAATGTGTAACATTTTTTGATGTTAAACATTTGATTGACACAAAAATTAAAATATTTGTTAGTAGCCTGCTCTGAGACCTGTTAGTGAGACAAAGTGTTGGATATTTTCTCTAGTTTATTTAATTCTGGGATATTTTTCCGTGCAATGAGTTAGAACGAAGTTATTATCTAAAATTGTATTTTATAAAATGACGATAGTCTAACTGTCGCTGGCTCTTGAGCTATAGATTCGACTTGCGTTTTCCCGCGACATCGTTCGGGTTAAGAAGTATTTTCATATAAAAACTTTCATCCCTTATTTTGTCCCTCGGGCGAATAATTTGGGGTAGGAAAGGAGGGGTTTGCGGCTGGCCTATTAATAATTGTAGAAGTTAATATAGTTACTAGAGCAATGTTCCCAAGTCATCAACAATTTATAATAACAAAAAATTAAGACGGAAATTTTGGCAAACCTTAACTAAATTAGATAATTCTAACAAAGACCTAAAGAAACTTTTCCGAGAGACAGATATTCAATATCAGCTTGGCTTAGTTTATTTTAGCTATCAAACTAATTCATGCTACACTATCATAATCATACATTTTATGCTGATGTGTCGTTAATACCTAAAATGCTTCCTAATAATATAGAAAGATAAAATACTTTTTATAAGGAATATTACTGGATGACTGATTGAAAGGTGATTGCACTAACTATAATGCCCCAAAATGGAGAAGTCGAGTCTTTGGATCCAAAAGTTTTGGACCTATTGAGTCCAAAGGCTACATATAAATTTTCAATTAATTTTCATTCAGTCATTGGATCCATGCAATAAATTTTTATGACTTTCAGGTTTAAATCCGTCCGTAGCAAAATAGTTAAAGTAACGAATTACAAGCAAAACAATTACTTTGAGGAAATGAAAATATTTATTAAGAACTTTGAAGGCTGAAAATAGATCAAAACTACAAGCAATTGTTAAAAATAATGGAAATAATCAGTATTACACATATAAATACAAAAATCTTTTTTTTTGTGAATTAGAGAGCAAGCGAGCTGTCGGATCACCCGATGAAAAGGGATTGCCGTCGTTCATGAACCCTCAGAACAGAAAGTGCAAGATTTCATTTTGCCGGCCTTATTAGGGTTCCGTACCCAAAGGGTAAAAACTGGAATTCCTGAGACATTCTGACCCAACATAGTCCAGTACATTTTAGGTTGGGTCTACATTGCCAAACTTTGACATACAACAATCAGGCCTATTTAGTTCTGATAAATACGCCTGCTTGTAATATGTGAAAATATTATATTTCTATTAATATTATAAATGCAAAAGTGTGTCAGTCTGTCTGTCTGTCTTTACGCCCAAACCGCTGAATGGATTTTCGTAAATTTGGTATGGATATACTTTGAGTCCCGGGGAAGGGCATAATACACTTTTTAAAACACCATTTCGGTGCGCCAAAACTGAACTGGGGAACTGTACATTTTTTGGGATAAAAGTATCCTTTAGGCTTTCGCGGGACGCAAAGTATGCCCATACCAAATTTCAACAGACAGACATACACACTTTCGCATTTATAATGTTAAGTTTAGTATGGGTACACAGTTCGTTTACAACGTATAATTATTATTATTATTTTATAGTTTTTATACTTTTATTTTAAGTTTGTATATTTTACTTGTGTTAAGTAATTTAGAGCCAGTACTATTTATAATTATTGTCATTTAAATGTACATTAACAGAATGTTCTAATACTAATAGGTAGAGAGTTGAAATTTTCACAGAATATTGCCGTTATAACAACAAATACTAAAAAGAAAATAAAATGGGTATCAAAAAAGTTACTATGTGTATCAAGCCTTACACCCATACGTTCCAAAACATATTCAATAAATTATCCCAAACAGTTCTAATTGCTTCCTTGTCGCTCAAAATTTAATTTTCATTTGAATTAGGGTAATAAAATCTATATATATAAAAGAAAGTCGTGTTAGTTACACCACTTATAACTCTAGAACGGCAGAACAGATTTGGCTGAAAATTGGTAGGGAGTTAGCTTAGAGCCACGAGACGGACATAGGATACTTTTTATCCCGTTCGA
>JAOTAV010094268.1:0-10936 GCA_026546445.1 Cyclargus thomasi | reverse complement strand
CCCCCCCCCCCCCCCCCCCCCCCCCCCCCCCCCCCCCCCCCCCCCCCCCCCCCCCCCCCCCCCCCCGCCCGCCCCCCCATCAGTTTTGTGACATCACATTTCGAATTTTGAAATATAATTTCAAAATTTAATTTTTTTTTAAAGGTTAAGTTAGGGATTTGGTTACAGAAAGTGGCTCTTAGAAAAGCTAATAGCGTATAAGAGATTTTGCGCGCATGCACCCATGCAAAAACGCTACCGAACACGGTCAATGTCAATCCCATACAAAAACTCGCCAAGCGATTTTCGTAAACTGTAAACGACTAGATCACGTGACTTTTCGTTCGACAATGTCAAACCCATACATAAAACCGCCAAGCGATTTTCATTATGTCTGGTATTAAGTAAATAAGTAGTTTACTAAATTTTATGTGACTTAACTTGCCACTTGCGTCTAAATTTTGTTCTTAAGTTTACATGCAGTTAATAGCTTAAAGTTAAGATAAAATTTAGTTACCTACGTATCTACTTAAAACGTGTAAACAAGACATAAACGATAATCGCTCGCCACTTGCCGACGATCAACTTGCCATTGATGCAGGCTCAACATAATCACCGATATTAAGAGCCTGCATCAAGAGGAATCTTTAACGATTACAAAATAATCTGCAAAACGTAACCATTTTGCCGCAGTCGAGTACAAAGTTGTCGCTCTTACAAGCTTGTTTATTGTTGCATAACCGAACTTACATCTAAAGTATCGAGTCCTTAAAAGGAAAGTGATATACTTTTTCCACTTTTTTCGCAACAAGGCCGTAGAAGAAGTCGACCTTAATAGAGACTGAGTATTTAATATTATTATTTAATGCTAAAATATGATTAAGATACCTTCACTTTTTAAACTTTATTTTTACAATCTTTACTTTCTTTTATTTTTATACGTATCTTTCAGGTTTGTAGTAGAGTTTGTACGAAGCCAATAATGCTGATCTGCCTGCAGATAAGCCAGCAAGAGTTACCTACTGGCTAGAAAAATAGACGGGCGCTCTATTCTTGCCAGCGTCGGCAGCCAGCACTCTCTTAGCTTGAAAACTGTTTTCGCACAATAGGCAAATATGAAGCCAGGACTGGTTGTTCATCAGTTTTGGCTTCACGTGAATTGTCTACGGTTTAAGGGCTCCTTGTTCCGAAACTTGGACCGACGTAGAAAAGGCGATAGCCGCGGAGTCGCGTCTTGCAAGCTTTTCTAGGTATTTGGAAAATAACACTTAATTATGAATTTAAGCGAGTTTCACTAGATAAATACTTAAACTAAAGATTGGTTTTAAAATTAGGCTCATCTCACGAAAGACGCGTACATGTAAAAGCATGAAATTTTTCCCAGTTATAGTTAATAGGGTGAAGGAGCGTAGAATATCAATATTATTTTAAAATATGCTTTAATTTTTCATATATTTAATAAATATAAAACGCTACGCACACTATAACACGCACACAACAATATCTTGATATGACACATTGCAAGTGCGTTTATTTATTTATTTATGATAGATATACCAACAACATATTGCGGCAACATTCATAACATAAGTCTACTACAGTTTTAAAATAATTAACCTAACGCAATATTCTATATCAGGTATATACGGCTTAAACACAGGTTCTCCATACATAAAAAAAATAAAATCGAAATTGAAAACAAATTACAAGGCCTTAGCACAATTCAATTAATAAGATTAACAATTCATCTACATTTCATAAATAAATTATTATATTAAAACAAAAAAGTTAATCATAAAAATTAAAACACAAATAAATTAAAAATTTCGTAGAACAGGATAAAGTACATGTCAAGATAATGAATAGCTTTTTCAACAAAGAGATTAATATACCACATATATTCGAACTCATTGTTTATTAATCATTTTTTGTGGTCTGTGGTCAAGAAAGCTTACTTAAATAATAATTGTTGTAAAACAATTTAGCAATAATGAAGATATTAATTTTCAAATTTACGAATATTTTGTCAGACATATATTTTTTTAACTTAGTTAAGGGAGTTTTTCAAAATGTCTAGGCTAGTATGGAGTATGTGATCTTTACCCAAATTTGTAGAGTATTTACCCAAATCGTTTCTAGCGGGAAAGGGGGTGAATGTTTGCCGGCCTTTTAAAAGGGAATACGCTCTCATCTTGAAGGTTCGCAGGTCGTATCCAGTAAACTCACTCACTGGACGAAACATACGCCACCCGCAACAGCGCAACGCTCTTTCGCGCCAGTTTACTGCGAGTTCATGATATTTCTCCGGTCGAGGCATTCGTGCCGAAGCATAGCTCTTTCACACAAAATATCAACGCTAAGATACTCGTAAAGACAGTATCATAACATACATTGTAGCCATGTTATAAATTGCCATATAACATGTAAACATGTGATATGTTTAGGAAGTCATAACGCACTTTCTATAGGAAATGATACAAATCAAATTAATGGGGAGACATTACATGTGCTATGTGTAATCGACTCATACCATTATTGTAGGCTAATAGTCTTGCAAAGAATGAACTGGATCTGATTTATATTACGCTAGATTAATATTTATAGCCTGCGACTAAGTCTGCGTCAAAATTTATAAATTGTTTTTACAACATTCTTTAATTACAGCTCGGCTCCTATTGGTCGTAGCGTGATGTTATATAGCCTATAGCCTTCCTCGATAAATGTACTAACATACCCAAAAATAATGTTTCGATTCCGGCCAGTAGTTCCTGAGATTAGCGCGTTCAAACAAACTCTTTAGCTTTATATAATATAAATTAGTAATTAAGAATCTTCACTAATAATATAAAGCTAAAGAATATTTTTAATCATCTATATTATAGATGAAAAGAAAATTGTTGCAAAAAGGTCGAATGGTCAAGTAAAAATTGTTTTACATTTCGGTACTTGTTATGTACTCTGTGGTCTTGGTAAAACTAAAGAACGGCTGAACCGATCGGGTAAGCTATACATATTTAACAATGAAAGAATGCTATAATCCACACCTCAGGCAGAGTATATAAAACCAAGTAAGTCATCTTGATAGTATCGATGCACCACCGCACGCACACGTAAACAAATTTAGACTGTTAACTACCTTATGGCAGTATGGCGCTAGTCACAGTGTTAGTCAAGTACTATGCATAATCCTTCCGAATACCGCACCCACGTCGCAGACAATACGTGTTTAGTGTTAGTTTTTAGTGTTAATGTACATGTATGTTTGTTTGTGAGGTATTTATGGGCAAACATGCCTGAATTAAATGGTAAATAAATAAATGATACAGGCTCTACAACCACGGCCATTAAATCTTTAATCGACACTATCATTGTTCAAGTATTTACACGCATTCGTTTAGTAGTACTTTGTTAACGAATGGATTATAGATGATCTGCTTGCAGAGGCGAGTATGCCCTCCACACAATCGTGCTTGCCGTGGAAGAGCCGTGCTTCCGTACAAATGGGCCGGTTCGACCAGAGAGATCCCACGGCCTCACAGGCAAATGACGTGAAATGGCGTTGAGTTTACCGAAGCCCTCATTCCCTATTTCTGTAGCCCATTACCTCGTTAAAAGGCCGGCAACGCACTCGAAACGCAATTTTGCAAGTACCCATGGGCACGGCAGTTGCTTTTCATCAGGTAGACCGTCTGCTCACTTGTCCACAAATATCATTAAAAAAAATTTTGGCATCGCCGATTATAAAATGGTTACAACTTTGTGTGCGTGCGGCGATGCAATAGGTATTACGGCGCACACTTCCGCGGTCCCTTTCTATAAAGATGAATTACTTAGTTCTCTATATACCCTGCCGCGGGTTATATCACGAAATGTAACGGACAACAGTACTGACCAATTACACAACTTAGATAACATCAAGAAATGACCCCCGACCCGTTGGCAAGGTGTGAAACCACAATACAACTGATTAGTTGACACGGCTATCACTGCGTGATTAGACAGAAATGTTTATGGTACACTTAATGTAAATGACACGGTGAACTTTATATCTCCTGAGCGCCGAGTGTAAGTTTTTTTTGACATTCGACTGTGAAGTTTACTTGGATTTTATATTTGTACATGTGACCGTAAGCATCGCTAGATGGCGCTGTACAAATCCCATCATAAATTAGTATGTAAACTCGAAACGCGCTCACGACCGAATGTCAAATAATAACTCGCTTTCGGTTCACTGTTATCAATCTTCCTTAGACTTAGTTAATATCAGTTACGCCTTCTTGAGTTGTCTAGAGTCTAGAAATTCTAGACGACTAACGCGTAACACGCACTGTAGCTCTACCATGAGTTTGAAGCAATAGTTTCTATCTATACTCGATAGCGACTACGTAAATTTTTAGTGTGGCAATTTTAGTTCCGCAAGTGACCACCAGAGGCGCTGTATAATTTTGCCATACTAAATATTTACGTAGTCGCTATCAATATTGACAAATACTAGTGCTTTAAACTCATGGTAAAGCCACTGGTTACCGAACCGAACGTTGTTATAGTCTGGCTACTATAAGTTGAACCTTGCATTTATTTAGACTAGCAACATTACTCCGACACAGTCTTTTGTTTTCGTTTAAAATTGGACTACGATTGGATCTCATGATTTTGATACTTGATCATGAGTTTTGATACGTTTATGATCTTTTCGTTTTTTACAGCAAGACATGACATGTTATTTATCTAAAAAAATGATATTTTTGTTAATGATGTATGAAAATACCATATAATAAGATATGAGGAACTGGATTTCGTCTCTACGTCGAGTAATCAGAGTCTGATTTTGATTATAGGAAGTAAAATATACTTCGAATTAGGGCCGATTTACGCTTAACTTAGTTAAGTTGCGAGTTACCTTGTGCGATCGGCGAGTTCAGTTATTTTTGACGTTTGAACGGTAAAATCGAGTTAAGTTGTAAGTTGTTATGTTATTTTAAGTATGTTAGTTAAGTATGTTATTTTTTGGCGAGTTTAGTTCGAAGTGCTACCCCTCTCGCGTCTCCCGCACCCCGCCAACTTAACTCGCCAGCGTGTAGACTGTAGACGATTGAGTTTAGTACAGTTCATATTAAAATGTTTAATTTATCAAACATTTTAATACCATAGGTATTTTAATACCATAGCAATTTATGTAGACTTATCTTGTTATCGAACCAGCAACTTATGATTACTTAACTCGCCTACGTTTGAACGTCACTTAATACTTACTACTTAATTTTTACCTGACCGCTTTGTTAACTCGCTACTGTACTTAATTAAATGTAAACCGGGCCTTAGATCCCATATCCCATTTAGTTATAGTTAGACCTGTGTGTGGATTTAATATAGGATATTCTTTATCTCTTGTTTATCTCTATTCCAACCCCGAACAAGGTCTTACAATGGACTTGGAACACGATTAAGTTTAAAGGTCTAATGATAAAGCTTGAAGACAGATACTGGTATTCCATCATGGAAAATCGTATCACAGTCGTGTTTGGATTCTTTATTAAAGTCTTGCAATGGACTTGGAGTACGTTTGTTCATAATTTGAAGTTTAATACTTTAAGATCTCATGATGAACAAACCGTGTTATTTGCAGTGTTTGTCAAACCATGAATTTTTACCTACAGTCTTAGCCTTATATTTTTTTATTACTCACCAACTTCTGTGTGATATATTTAGTGGAGGCGCCATTAGCGTACGCGGTCTGAACGAGTCCGATCCGCAGCCCCAGGGCTCCGCTGGCGGCCAGCAGCTCCGTGATGTAGCTGGCGAGGAGCGTCGCTATACGGTCGCCGTCCAGCAACTTCATGTTTTCACTGGAAATGCCAATGTAAAAATATGTTTTAAAATAAAATAGAATAAATCATGAACTGTCAATGTTCATTTTCAAGAGCACACGGTAGCCGTCTAGGAGTTTCAGTTTTTAACTGGAAATGTAAAATGTATTTGTAGTCTGCACAGTGACTTAATAGTTAAAGTGTTCGTCAGTACATCGAAAAAGGGGCGAAAGTGAGAGGGTCGGACTGGCGTATTGAGGCACACGAGGAAAACGACTTGGAAAACTGTTGATGATAAATTTCAACTCTTCACAATCAATTGTTTTTAATACGCTAATAAATAAAGTGGTTCCCTTAATTCGTGTAAATGAAATTTCAAACGAAATTCTTATATATTAAATTTCAAACGAATGAATATGTAGGCTTGAACGTTGACCATAAGGCACGAGCCGTGCGTGTCAGCGGCCCTCACTCGTACTCACTTCTGATCGAGGTAGTAGTACACGAGTCTATCGCCGTCTCCGTCTAGCGACGCGACCCGCTGTAGCGGCGGCGCCTCGAAACCCGTCGCCGGCTTCTGTGACACCTTCACGTAGTCCGCACCGCACTAGAATCACAACGGTGGTCACAATAAGCGCCATAGTCCTGCATCAAGATATCAAAGATTTCGAGGCTCAGCGGTATACGAGTATACACGACAGCTGAAACGTATCACGTGGGCTTCGGCCCGGCCGGGCATAGCATCTCGCCCGGTCGGAAGATCTTCCTTTTGCGACGCGTCCTTATTATCAACAAATGATTACTGATCTCTTATAGTGCATTTTTCATAATTTACTTTCATAAAGTACTAACCTAAACTTCAACTATTTCTGTATTTAAACTGTATTATTTTGACATCGACACCAGCTAACTAAATCATGAACTCTGACGTTTTGACATTTTGGGACTGACACTGATTCACCATAATATGTTTTCATACTTTCATGGAGCTTCCTCGGTTTCCCATGAATCCCATCTTCAGATCACCACTTTTATAAAGATGGTACCAAATACGCATTACAACCTATACAAATATAAAAGAATTTTGGAAATCAACCAACAAATGGCGGAGTTTTCGTTAAACATACAAAAAAAAACTGACTTACAACTAACCTCCTCCTTTTTGGAAGTCGGTTGACGACATGTTAAAACTACTCACATTCAAGTTCAGCTTCCCTCCGTTTCCTCCGAGGTTATGCAGTACGAGATCCAGCTCTCCGTCCAAGGTCTTTCTGATGATGTTCAGCTTCTTGCCACCCACGCCGTTGGCGCCGTCGACGTATAGTGTAGTGTTGTAGTTGTCGCTCACGGACAACTTCTGTCGTATGTTCTTGAACGCGCCTACGATTTTCTCGTAGTAGCCTGGAATAGGAGACCAAATGTTAATAATAAAATGTTTAAATTTTTTAAAATATTTTAGTTGCCTCGTCACTCACGCGTAAGAATACGAATATTTTGGGTACAAAAACTATATTGTTACTCTGCATCCTTTCAAGTCTATGACAAAAATCGAATGGATTGGTTGCCTCGTTTTTACGTAAGAGATGAACAAAAAAAAACAAACACTCTGCTGTATTCGTGCGTTACGGCCATAAGTACATTAAAATGTTTAGTTTATCATGCACTATTAATAAAGAGGATTTGTATTTTTAAATGTTTGTTAAGAATAAACTCAAAAAGTAGTGATCCGATTTCAAAAATTCTTTGACCGTTAGATTGCCACATTATCACAGAGTGACAAAGGTTACAATAATATCTTAAAAATCAGCCAAGTGAGAGCTGCCTTCCTCAAGCTTAAATGCCGTTAACCAACATCTGGTCGTTTTTGACATTTTGATGCCATCATCTTTTGGCCTTTCTAGAAAGCATTTACTGCTAACTACTAAACCTAATTACACTTGATTTAATTTACATTTGATTTTTTTTTCAATTTTTGGTGTAAACATAAAAAAGTAACAGATAATAATGTGTTTCGAAAATTTTGCCGTGACAGAGACATTCTGCGGCACGAATGGGCCGGCACGTTCGGAGTGATACCACGGCCTCACAAGAAACTGGCGTGAAACAGCGTTGTGCTGTGTTTCGTTCAGTGAGTGAGGTTACCGGTGGTCCAACTTCCCTAATCCCTTATCCCTATTTCCATTCCTTATTCCCTCATAAAGGCCGGCAACGCACTTGCGACTCTTCGGATGTCGCGAGTGTCCATGGGCTACGGCAGTTGCTTTCCATCAGGTAACCCGTCTGCTCGCTTGTCCCCTAAATATCATTAAAAAAATATACAATGGATTTATTTACTTCTTAGTTTATTAAAACATGAGCAGTGAGGTCTAACTTGTCTCCTAATGAGTAATGGTTTATAGGTTATGACACTATGTATCATAATATTATGTTTGATACATAGTCCATACTCTTCGCATTTCCGGTTCAATATATTGTCGATAGATTAGCAGGTTCCAGATAAGATACCAATGTTTGCGTGCGGTTGCCTAGACAACGGCATCGACGAAGCCTACAAAATATAACACCTATAGGCCTTAATCCTACTAGAGTCTAGAAACTTAATTTGGTGTGCCTAACACAATGCGTTAGGTTATCTAGGTTAGATCGGACGAGGCAGGAAACTGCATTAATCCTAGTAATATTATGGTTGAGCAAGTTTGTTTGTTTGTCACGCGAACACGGTTGAACAGATTTTCATAAAATTCGGCACACACATAGAGGGTAACTTGGATTAATGCATACGATACTTTTTTATTCAGAAAATGTACGATTTCCCGTGTGGTAAACGAACGTTGGCGTAACGGATTAGCGGGCAATATCCAAAATTGCATATTTTATAGAGAATTACAAGTCTGATCTCAATCTGTGCATTTTATCTTAATATATCTGACGTTCCTACGCCGTACGCTGTGGCCCCCTTTAGCACTTTAGTAGAAAATGCTGCCTTAAACAGCGACCGCTTCGAAGTTATAATATCTTATTTTAGAGCCATCTTGTGCTGAAATAGCAAGTTATTTTATTATGATTATTTTGTTATGATTATTAAAAATATATCAAAAAATTAGATCTGTACAATTTCAATAAATGCCATTTCCGGTAAAATAATTCAGCGACATCTAGCGGAGTAATTTGAAGGGAATAATTTTTGTGTATCTGAATTTGCAACGAGTTTTAACCGTAGTCTACTAGATGGCTCGTTTCACACTAAATTTTTATTCGATATGGCATATTTGATACCTATCGGTCTTACTTAGTGACATCTATCGGTCTGATGTGAACTAAAAACTACGGACACGCTGATTTGTAAGGGATCCGCTATTCTAGGTATAATTCCTCTATGGTGCTATATAGCTGGTAAATGCTGCCTTAAATCGTGACCGCCTCAAAGCCATAATAATGTTAATTTAAAACAGCAGAATAGAGCTGCTGCCTAAGCCACAGTAACCTTACCTTCTTCCGTAGGTTTCCCGTAGCTGGGATCGTTCCTACACCGCACGCAGTAGTGTAGTATCGGCGTGGTGACTATCCCGAACTCTTTGGGCGTGCCCTTCAGCGCCATCACGCCGTGCACCGCCGCCGCGGCGAGACGGGGGCTCGTGTACCTGAGGAGGGTGGGAATGTTAAGTGCCATTTGGCAAAAATGTAAGGATGTTTGATGATTAGGATGGTAGAAATAACTTAAGTGATAGGACCTACATGATGTTACAAATTAACAGCGACTGATCAAGTGCTCTGACGACCGCCATATATATGAAAATACATTACAATATGTTTTAGCGAGGACACGCAAAAAAGGTGAAGCAGTTATGTACATTAGTTCAGCAATTAAAGAAAAATATAAGTAAATAAAAGTCATTCTGCTATAATTTACTTTTATTTGCGTACTAACTTTCAGATCAAAACTGCTGTATTGTACCCATTTGAACTTTATCACCGCTAGAGGAGCCACTAGCAAACAATTAATGACGACATAAGTTTGTAATCACTCACCTAGTGTCCATGCCGATGAACACGCTCGCTTTGAGCCCCATGTCGGCGTTCACCTCTTTGATGATCTGCTCCGTTGTTGATTCTAGGTCATTATCACTGAAATTAAAGAGATATTATAAGACAATTAAAAAGCAATAGAAAGGACAACAAATAGACTTTACAAACTTTTCAACAGTAATGGGGGTTCTACACGGCGGAAACAAACATTACGAAAAGATGCACTTTGATGCAATCCAAATTGCACCCTCAGTTCATGGCGGACGATTGAAAATAGCTTTACTCGATGGACACCATTTAAACATTAATATCTAAGATGCACCCTCAATTCAATCTTACGCCATGAACTGAGGGTGCAATTTGAAGTACATCAAGGTCGTGTTTGACATCAAGGTTTGTCAAACACGACCATTTACAACATTAAATGCATTGCATCAACACCTTTGCGGAATGTTTGTTCCCGCCGTAGAACTCACATGGGCTAGTGGGGTAAGTTTAACCTCCTATAAGTATATTAAAATATTAAGGGCATTATCAAAAAATATATATATATATACCTTCATTCTTCCATTACTAGTGAGGACTTTTTCCTTAAGCCTAATCTTAAGGAAAAAGTCCTCGCTTGTAATGGAAGCATAAGCTCAACTATAAAGTTAATCAGAAAAAAAAATTACCGTGGACATCGATTTTTTTGTAAAAAACTGGAATAACTACGACACTAACCGGTAAGTAACACAACAATCTCTAAGGAAGAATTCTTATTTCTTGTTTTAGTTAATTGTATATTATTTATTTCCTGTTAGTGGGAGATTAAGGAAAGTCTGAATGTATGGTCAAGGCCATTGGCGTCTGTGTTCCCCTTAAATTTTTACATGTACAAGATTATCGGTAGCCACTCTACAAGTACAGGCTTACAGCTATATTGTGTGAATGCGGCGACGCATAGGCATAATGGGGAAAATCGAAAGAGAGTCATTTATTTATATGGTGCTTGGCTACAACCATGGCCAGAGTCAAGTAAAGGCGGGAAATCAATTTTCTTGTTCCAAATAATTTTTAGCAACGTTACATACATTTCGTCAAGTCTAAAGTCTAGTCAT
This sequence comes from Cyclargus thomasi, assembly GCA_026546445.1. Classification (NCBI taxonomy): domain Eukaryota; kingdom Metazoa; phylum Arthropoda; class Insecta; order Lepidoptera; family Lycaenidae; genus Cyclargus; species Cyclargus thomasi. The sequence continues at coordinate 24 of JAOTAV010094268.1, read as the reverse complement.
AGTAAAGATAAAACGTCAATACAG
>JAOTAV010094267.1:0-10938 GCA_026546445.1 Cyclargus thomasi | reverse complement strand
TAAACTGAAAAAACAAATGAAAAATTCTTCTTAATAAATATATTTTTTTATTATTTGAAATATTACTAGAATAAATTTTGTTTATTAATTTTTAATTTTAACAATAATATATATTAATTATAATGTATGGATTCTATCATTTATTTTGTATTTATTATGCCTTTTATTTATTAAATAACTAGAACTTGGGTTTTAATTCATTTTTTACATCTAGCTGTATTCATGATTACTTTTTTTTGTAAGATAGATCTATAATTTATTATAATAGAGGTTCGCAAAAAAAAACTCATTAAAATGAGTATAAGGTTGTCAAATTTTATTCAAAAGGTGTTATTTATTAAAAATTAACGAACTAAATAATCGCAGATTTAAATATACTTATCATTAATAAATTTATATACACAATATTTTCTAATCATTATTAAACTACGATAACGTTTATCTTAAAAACTAAAAAAACAAATTTTATAATCTTCATGTATAAGATAATAATACATTTCGTTTTCTACTTCTCGACAAAAAGACCACATGATAAAACTATAGAAACATATTTATCTAAAAAAATAGTGAAATTGGACAATAGTGGTCATTTTAGCACTTTAAGTCTTAATCCAGAAAAAATAAATGAACTTGGCATGTTAACACTAGAAGAAACTCAATCAAATATACATGCTTATCATCAAATAGACTCGATGGGTAACAGTGAAATTTGCAGTAGCGTCGAAGCAAATTCTACAAATCAAAATTTTGATAATCTTACTGAGAATATTGGGAAAGAAGAATATTGTGAATTTTTAGAATATTTATTGAAATATAAAGATGATTCTCTAGAAATGGAAAATTTTCAGCGACAAATTGATGATTACACAAAAGAAAAAGCTCTTTTTAATATGGAAAAAAGCACACTTCGGCCATCAAGTACTACAGGAATTTTACCTCAGAAACATAATGATAAAGACCAAAATGATGATGTAGTAATTGAAAACGGCGAACAAGGTAAAATAAGAAGCATACTTTATTCAAATTATCCTTTTATAACAGATTCGAGTATAAATAATGGTCTATCCATAGACAAGGCAAATATTAATGGATCTATAATTTTAAACGAAGGTAACTTTTTACCTAATAGAGTTGATGTTTTTATAGATACATTTAAAGTTTCAGAGTTTTTTATATGTTATCTTTCAAACCTAGCCCCTATTTATGTACAAAATATTATAAAACACTTTGAAAGAAGAATAACTGAAACTATATTCTCTGTGTATAATGTTGCTGATAAAAAAATAGAACAACTCAAAAAAAATAATTCTTTTGTTACATTTTCTTACAATGTTATAAAAACATTAGAGAGAAAGTTTTTTATACGATTATTTTTCATGTATAAATTTGTAACTTCAGACAGAAGATTGGCTCTAGATCCGACTACTGATTTTGTTATGAATGATCAATACGGGAAAAATTTTACAGTGTTTTTTCATAATTATATTTGTAGTTCATATGTACACAATTTTTTTAAACATAATTTTGTTACTAATTTTGAAGTCAAGAATTTTAAAGAGCATGTAAATCAGACAAAAGAAATGTTTAATTCGTTTTTAGGTGAATATGCCAAACAAGTGAAAGAAATATTTTCTAATAAGTTTGAAAAATACAATCAAATTGTAAGAAAATCTTTTTTATTTAATGACTTAGAAGTACAAAAAGCGTATATGCAAGTTTGGCTAGCTAATTTAATTAATAACAAAACAAATTCTTTATTGATTATACTTTTTCCAGAAATAAAATTTATTCTTAATAAAATCAAACAAACAAATAATTTACGGTTACATTACAAACGCACACATTTTTTCTTTTCACTGTTGGTATTTAAACTCAATTATAATTTACCAAGATTTAAGTATGAATTTGAAAAAATAAGTAAGAACAAAAACTTTTTAATCACTGATTCAAAATTTATAAATTTGTTTGTGTTAGAAATGAGATGTTTGATATATTTTTATGGAGTATCATTATTCGTTAATGTTTATATTATAAAGTTGTTTCTTTTCAAAGCCTTTGTTTGTTATACGAGATCATATAATCCAAAATTATACGAATATTTTTTATTTAATGAATATACAATTTTTGAAGATTTAAATCATTTATTTGATCAAATAAGTGCTAATTTTAAACCATCAACAAATTTTTATTTATCAGAAGAAGGAGAATTTTGCAAAGAAACTAAGTTACATATTCTTGAAATATCTGATAAACTTATCTCAGAAGAGATTTATAAATTATCTGAAGAAAATAAATTACAATTAATAAATCAAAATAAAATGAATGATGATCAAGAAGCTATTACATTTGAATCAAAGAATCAAGATATAATCAAAAAAGTGACAATTGTTTTTGATGAATATTTTAAATCATTTAAAAAATAAATTTATAGTTTTAATCAATTTGAATTTTATATTTAAGTTAAAATTTAACTAATATAAAAAATAAAAAATTTTATCCTAAATTATGAGTAAATTTTCAATAAATTTTGATTCTATTTTAACTTAAACAATTTACAGCAATAATAATATCTTGTCTATATTCATAACTTAATTTAATAAAAAATATAAATAAAAATCGAAATATAAAATAAAAAATTAGTTATTACTTTTATACATCAATGTATCATCTTTGCTAATTTTTTATAGTCCTTCCCACTAGAAGAACTCCATTTTATAATCCCAAACCGTAAAAATCTGAAATGATTATTTCAAGGTATCTTTGTTTTAGATGTTTATCTCTATTCTTGTCTTCATTGGGCAAAAATTTTTATGAAAAAATACATAAATCATTAATATTTTGACCTTTACTGTAATTGATTCTTAAAAAAATATTAAATATAAATTCAATAAGATTAAACATAATAGACAAATATTTATATATAAGAAATCAAAATAAGATAAAAAATAAAGTAATTTATCATTTTTGCACACAAAAACATAGATTTCATACTTTAAACTTAAAATTTTGATACTTGAAATTATTACAGGTATCATTGTTCCGTAAATGTATTTGATAAAAAAAAAGAATTTAATTACAAACATCATTTTTTTATTTTCAGTTATTTAAATTTTTGAATTCTTTTGGTCTAGAAGCAATATTAAAATAAATGACAAAAGTTATATTTACAATACATCCTCATCATATTTGAATTTACGTCACCCTGATCTAGAAATTAAAATTACATTTTTGATATACGTACTTTTGTAATGAAACATAATTTATAATAAATAATAGCTTTGTAAATTATTAGTTTTATTTTTTTTTTCAAAGTAGATTAATGCCATATACTTTAACAGATCATAAAAAGATAAATAATATTGTAGGAAATATCTAAAGGATATTTTCTAGAAAAATAATTGTTTAAATATTTTAATTATTGACCCATGATGAATCCTAATTTAAATAAAGAAGTATTAAACAACGACAAATATAAATCGTTTTTGTATTTAAAATTAAGCAATTGAATTCTAGATTTTGTTATGCTTTTTTTAACTATCAAAAAATTAAAATGTTTTTTTTTGTTGCCTAGGGATGGGAAATCCATACGAAGATCTTTTCGCTATACCTTCTTTACAAATGTTTTTACTTTTACAAGTATATACAAAATTTATATAGTAAGTACTAATTTTTTAGGTGATATATGTTTATAAAAATTTTAAAATAAAACGAAATCGGAACATAATTTAATAAATTAAAATCAAGTTACCAAAAATTTTTAAATTCAAGTTGTTTTCTCACGAGATAGTATTTTTTTAAAATATCCTTTTAAATTCAACAAAAATAAAAGTATAGTCTAAATACTTATTTATAATCTTATCATTTGTTAACAAAATTCTCTAAAAATTTTTTGCTCTTTTGTTCCAATTGTAAAAATAAATTTTTTACATGTTTTTGATTTTAATCAAGATATTTCTAAAATTAATAATCCTTTTTCTCAATTCTAAATATTTGTTTCCTAGAATTTTTGCTTTCGAATGTCATGTAAACGCTAAATATTATCTATAATTTTTAGATAAAAGGATATATTTCATTCTCAATAAAAATTACTCGTAAATATTTTTTTACGATTGATAAGTCATATCAATATTTAAAGAGTAAAAAAATTCACCAAAAAATGTATGTAATAAATCTGTTTATAACTTCATATTTAGCTTCGAAAAGAAGTGTAAAACAAATAATTGATAGCAATATCCCCATAAAAAGAATAAAACACAATGATTTAACAATCCTAGAGAAATTTCATCCAAACGACCAAAATAATGAAATATTTCATGGAGTAGAACCAGCAACAAATAATCAATATTTTACACTAGAAAGTACCAAATCGACAGTAGCTCAGAATTCCTCTTTAGATTCATTTATAGATCCTAATAATTACATTGAGATAGAAGGTTATGATAGAGAAACGACAAACGAATTTTTAAAATTTTTACAAGAAAATCAAAATAACATTCAAGTATTAGAAAATTTTCAGAAACAGATAGATGCCTATACAGAAAATCTATTAGATGAACAAAATAAAGGGGTTAATATTGTTAGTTTGAATGCATTAAATCAAAAAAATGAAGATTTTATTGAACAATTTGTTGGTACAAACATAGATATCGAATTTTTAAATGATAGCATATTAAAAATGAAAGGAAGATTTGAAATTGAAGTGGTATCATCATTCTACAATCTTAATGCACTAAAGATTCCATTTGTAGAGGATTCAGATAATGAATTTGGATTACATGACTATCTAAATAATTCTTTGCTTAAATCACAAAAAAATTATATAGACTCAGCAATTAAAAGATTAAACGAAGAAAACAAAAAAATATATTTTTCTTTTAAGTTTCTTTTAGATCCAAATGTGCTTTATTTAGAAGAACATCGAGAGTTCAAAATCTTTTCTTATCACATTATAAATACTTTGGAAGAAAAATATCTTTTAAGGTTGATAGGTATATTTAATTTTGTATATTCCAATGGAACGCATTTTTTAACCGTACAACAGGATTTAAATATAAATCTTACCTTTTCAAATAATTTTTTAAATTTTTATAATAGTTATATTCGCAACTCATTTATACAAGCTTTTTTTGAAATAAAGTTAGCCAATCCTTACAATTCTGATGATTTTATAATTTCATACCATATGCAATAGGGTTGTTCAATAAATTTTATATTCAATATACACAAACGGTAAAGCAAATTTTTTCAAACAGATTTGAAAGATATATGAGAAAATTAAATCATATTTTTATTTCTGGTGACTTTAAAGTAAGAAGAATTACTTTACTAACATGGATAATACATTTACTAAACAATAAGACAAATTCATTGTTGTTTATTCTAGTTCCAGAGCTTAAAGACTTAATTAACATTATTCATACAAATGACTGTGCAGTAATTCATTATAAAAGATTTCATTTTTTCTTTTCTTTATTAGTGTTAAAACTTAATTTCAATTTGCCAAGAATCAAATTTGAATTTGACAAGATAAAAAATATTGAAAATTCTAAATTAACAGATTCAAAATTTATTAATTTGTTTGTTTTAGAAACGAGGTGTTTCGTTTTAAGTTTTAGCATTTTTGCTTTTTATGGTGAAGATATTTTAAAGTTACTTTTTTCTAAATGCTTTATTTCGTTTGTTAGATGTTTTAGTCCAGAAATTCTGGAATATTTTTTATTTAATGAGTATATAATCTTTAAAAATTTTAAAGATCAATTCAAAGAAATCAAAATTCTACTTAAAAATATAAAGTTTTATCATTTAAAAGAAGATAAGGAGTTAAATGATGAAGTAAAATTTGATTTAGTTTCAATCTCTAATAAACTCGTGTCTTTAAAATATTCAAAATATGCAGAAGAAGCGAAGCTTTTGGAATGTTTTAATTTATTTATGGTCGATGAAGCTTCTTTGTCAGAATTTAAGTCCAAAAACACTGCTCTTCTAAAAAAGATTACTGACAAGTTTCAGGAATATTTTCTAATATTTAATTAAAAATTTTTTAAATGTCGATATTAAAAAAATTGAATTTTTATCAGTAAATTATAATATGTGCACTTTTAATAAAAACATAAATATTTTTCAAATTGAATGCAATTGTGTAAATGAAAAATTACTAAAAAACAATAAAGGTTTTATAGATTCATTAACTTAATAATAGTACATTAATAAATGTTTTAGTCTTATTTTGTATTTTATAAAATAGTTTAACAAAACAATAATATAAAAATTTAATATTTATTATCATAAATGTTGAAGATAAGTAAATCAATGAATCAATAAAATTTTCCATTAGTAATATATTATAAATATCGTATTCCCTAAACTTTATTTTCAAAATAGGATATTTACAAATTAAGAACAAAATTAAAGGTTGAACAGAAACAAAAGAAATTCGCTTATCAAAGTTTAATCTTTCTTTTAAAATTTAAAATTCGATAATTTTAATTTGAATATAGAGTTTTTATTTTTTTATAAAACTTTTTATTTTTTTCATAGAATTAATTATATTCTTTATCTAGGATCGTTAGATTATATATTTTCAAATATAAAATTTTTTACGGGTTCAATGTCATAAAGCGTGTTTTAAAAAATAGCCTTTTTTCTGTAGCTTTCATAAATTTTTTATTGTCCAAGTTACAACTCTCAACTTGAGGTTAACATCATTTGATTCATTTCTGATATCAGAATCACTAGAATCTATTTTAAAATTTAAATACTCTTTGACATTAACAGCGTCGACCAAATTTAACTCTTTTATTTTATGTGATCTGTATCACTAGACGCTTTGTTGAATTTTGAAGGTTTTACTCAATAAATTTTGTTAATAAAAATAGGTGAAAAACATTCTTAAAAACTTCGTGTTTATTTAAAATATATTTTTTTTAAATAGTTAGACGAATAGTAGCGTTTTTTTTGTTGCCTAAGGATAAGAAATCCACACGATGATCTTTTCGCTATATCTTCTATATAAAGTATAATACCTAGTTAAAGGAAACATACTGTAAAATATGTTTCTACATGGTTAGGTATGCCTCAAGATACTGCGAACCTTTCACCCGCTAAGTCATACTTCTGTGCACTCTATTAACTGCCTAAGTCTTCTTACCTTGCAGGCTTTTGTTACAGGAAGTATTAATTTTTTTTTAGGTGTATGACAAAAGGGACTAATAATAATGGTCCACTATTTACCTTTAATGTTTGACTATTTTGTTTTTTGATTCACTTGGATCAAATTTGCTAGAATCCAACTTTATTCTTTATTTTTTTAATAATCTTCTTAATGATATGTTTCTTTGTGTATTTGGGGTTTTTAAAAAATTATAATATTGGTATTAATTATGCGTTCAAAGCCTAAAATTTAATAAAAATACAATCTTAAATAGTAGGACTTGTATATCTCACCTGCATTTTTTGGTAATCGTACTTTGCATTAAGGTTTTAAATTTGGTGATTATAACATTTATTCTTTAAACTTATAGTTATACCAAAATATAATAGTTGTGTGAAAAATGAAATGTTTTTTAGGAGTAAAATATTCTCTATTTGACAAAATTTACGACTCATTTTATGAGTACAAAATTGTCAGAAAGTGATAATGTATTTTTCTTATCTTTTCTGGCTTTTTCTCCAAACTTGTCAGCCATTTAACAAAATCGTATTTACTCATTTAAGCTGCTTTATTATTTTAATAATCACTATAAATACTATGATCAAGACTTTTTAATTTTAGGTAATTAGAATTACAGTAATTATGGGTTTTAATTTTCCACCATTTATATTATAGCTCAATATCAATGTAAGTTTGTGTCTAGACCTCTACTCATTTTCTAAGATATTTCATAAGACAATTAAAACATATCTTTTTAAAAGATACACGATTTCAATTTCAATTAAATACATCAGTCTCATAATAATTTTTATCTTATCTTCTTTTCTAATTACTGATAAAAATCAGCAAATTCTTTTTTAGTTTTTTCAACTTTCATATATTATACGCTTCTTTTATATTTTTTTGCATATAATCATCCACAACGAAATCAAAGTTTGTAAAATTGTATTTTTGAGGTAAATTATAAATCTTTTATTTTATCAAATAGTCTGTATAAAATCACTCTTTTTCTTCAATTTTTTTTATCAAGAACAACAAATCTTTCTTTATCATCACAAATCTTCTAAAATAAAATCTAATTTAGAATCTGGGTTTATAATACTAGCTTCTTCAATTTTCTCTTTTATCTTAAGTCGGTTAGAGATCGAACTTCCAAATAATTTTTTAATAATTAATCTGTAAAAAATATTGCTATTATCTTGTTATTTATTTCACAGATTTAATCAGGAAATTGAATAATATCATATTGTTATTTGGCATAATAGCTTTCTTCTTATTTTAGCATATCATAAATATTTTTTACTTTTTTACAAAATCATTTTTCCTTTTTGATGTTATAGTTTTTTAAAAAGGTCAGTAGAAAATCGAGACGAAATAAAAAGTGAGCATAGAATTTAAGTTATTCGATTTGTTCATAACAAAAAACCTTATGTTGTTATATTATGAAACTATTAACATCAATGAAAAATATAAAATTTATTAATAAAATTTATAATTAATTTTATAACATTTGGTATAAAATTATTTTTTGCGTGTCCAGTAATTCATTCTAAATTTGTTTTGTGAGTCTTTTAAAAGCTGCCTATCAAATTTAGAATATATCACTTTATTTTTTAGAATTTAAAAAGAAAAATTCACTAAAAAAACTAAAAAATAAATCAATTAAAAATTGTATTAGTCAGATCATTGTAATAATCTATTATAAAATTGTTATTTTTATTTTTCTAAAATTATATGTCAATAAAAGTTCAGTTTCAATATATTTTTTTAAACAATGCCTTATATCCAATCGCAATTTTTAATTGAAAAATATTTCCTTTCTTTTTTATCTTTTTATTGACAGAATAAAACTTTAATTTAGATTGTTAAATGAGGAGGAGAAGGCATAAAGTCAACCTTAGATTACTTTGTCTGTTCTAAGAATTTTGCAAGTTAAGTCTCTGCTCTCTACGTTTTTAATGTGTTGAGCATCTATTAATTAGTATAATTATTAAAAAACATCTTTATAATGGTGTCAATTCTGTAAAAAAATAGAATCGTTTTAATATTTTTTAAGAATCGTGCTAACATTTTCCTTTCGTACAAAATATTGAGAAATTAATTTTAAAAGAATTTTGCAATCTGGAGATTGGATATGGTGTTACTAATTTATTTCTTAAATAATTTAAAGTATTTTCAGGAAAAGGCATCATTTATATAAATTTTTGTTTATATTATGGTAACATTGAGATTTTTCTAGAAAAACTCTAAATAAAAAGAATATTCTAAATAAATGACCCCTTTTTTATGTATTCAAATAATAATAAAAACAAATTTAATAAAACCTACAAATTATTTTAACTCCTTACAATCAAACAAATAAATAATTCTATTTTTTGAATTGATTATCATTTCTCAATATAAAAACGATTAATTGCAGAGAAAGGATATTTGCAGCATTTAACTCTGAAAATTAATTTTAAAAAATCTATAATCGTAATTATTTTGATTTTCATTATAAAACTTAAGCCGTATTCAATTGGTAACTTTTCAATCAAAAATTAGATAAAAAAATACAAACACGGGTAAGAAAAGTCTCCAAATCTGATTTTATAGTTATTTATTTAAATCTTGTCATATTACATTGATAATTTTTAATAATTTAATATAGCTTTACTTTTTTTACTTTCGTTATGAAAAAAACGCTTGCAAAAAAATAGTTGTAAATAATATTTTAAAGAGCTTAATACATAATAAATATGCTTTGTATGCAAATTTAATATATTCGAATTCTTTACAACATCTTCTGGGAAAATATCTTAAATTTATTTAATTTTTAGAAATTATCATCATTTCTCATTCAACGTTAATAAAATAGGGTATTCATATGTGTAACTGACAATTATATGCTTAAATATAATGTAAAAAAATTACAGTCTGAATAAACAAGAGCTTTGCTTTTACTTATTAATTTCTGTTTAAATAAGTAAAATCTAACAGCATCTATTATTACTATACCTGATCTTTAAATGCCTTTCGTGTAACTATTCTAATTTGGCCTTCTTTAAATTTGAGCAAACCTTTCAATTATTAATACTTTACTCAATAGATAACACTTTTTATGTCTGGAAATGAGGTAAAACTCCATTAATATAAATTTTTATTTTAAAACCAATATTCTGCTTGTGTGTGCAGTGGCTTTGTTTGTTCTTTTAACATTTCGCCATTCAATTTTTGTTTAATAGCTTTTTTCTTTTTTTAAGCATAATTAACTACTGTTAATCGGTCTTCATTTCACTATGACTTAACTAATCTGCTAAATTTGTAATCATTTAAAAGACTGCATCTATAATTTTTATGTTTTTATTGATAAAAAAGATTTTTTCAAATATAACCCAAAATGACAAAATTTAAGACAAACTTATCAGAATCCTTTTTTCCTAGTGTGTTTTTATATAAAACATTGGATTTTTAAAATTAAAATACATATCTATGTTTTCAAAGTCAAAGATGTTATTTATACTTTAAGAAAAAAGTTATACCTGTCAGTAAAATATTTAAAACACCTGATTTTTAAAATTTAATGGCGTAAACTTAGTATAAATAAAAAGAAAACAACTTTAAGAAAAAGACAAAATAATTAATTACAAAAATACAGTTTTTTCAAATTACTATGGAAATCTAATTAAATTTGTAGCATGCTTAATGTGAAAGCAATTTTTAAGAAATAATTAAAGTTTTTTGTTTAAAGTAAATTTTTAAATTAAAAATTTGAAAAAACCGTAAAATATTTTTTTAATACCTAAAAT
>JAOTAV010094266.1:0-10938 GCA_026546445.1 Cyclargus thomasi | reverse complement strand
CTCGCCCGCAGATTTTTTAGTAGGTAAAGAATTTACTATTTTCATAAACTCCCCCGCCGTAGGCAAATCCGAAGCTGTATTATCTATAGATAATAATAAAAAGAAAATAAAAATAATATTGCACTACTAACTCCATCTATGAGTTGAGATGTGCAACTGTAATGATAAGCTAAACGAACTAAGTACCCAAAAGTATCCAGAACAGCAAAATTTAAATAAAAATACTTAATTCTTGGGAAAACCCAGTGTCATAGGCCACATCATTTAAAAAGTCTCACGAGCTGCGCTTTTTTCGCTAGTATGATAAAATGAAAAGCGGGTTTGTATTCTGTTCGTTCTTCCTTAACGCCCTAAAAAAGCACCGAATCGACTTGATTTTCGACATAGACTTAGTTGAACGGATCGAGAATAACACAGGCCATTTGGGTCTTGATAAAAAACATTTTTCCTGCGTGATTTTCGAATTCCACGCAAGCGAGGACGGGCAAGAACTAGTAAAATTTAACTTAGATGTGGTAGAGAATTATCGATTAAAGCTATGAGGTCGGGAAGCAATTCAAGAATTGGCACAGTATATCTGCCGTAGCGAGGTGGAGTTGTGTGCGATTCTGTTGGGTTCGTGCCATATAGCGGTGGTCATTACCACATACCTACTGCCGAATAAGAGGAAGATATTACTAGAAGTCACCCCGTGGTCGTAATTCTACCATAAATATTTAAATCCATCGTGTAGACGAGCTCTAAAAAATATAATCTATTCTCGATTCAATCACATACTTTAATCTGTCATTAAGGTCTCTTTACTAGGTCAATAAATTTTTTTAAAAAAAGAACACAGACGTCAACCATGAACAATAGAATATTTCGTGTATGATTATCGTGGTATGTCAAAATATTGTAGTGTGCGTAGCGTACTATTTATCAAAAATATGTATGATAAAAGCATATTTTAAACTAATATTGGTATTCCACGCTCCTCCTCTATATCAACTATAACTGGGAGAAATTTCATGCTTTTAGGTCTACGCGTCTTTCGTAAAAAGGGGTATAAAGTTTTCTGCTCGCGTATAAATATTGTTAGTAAATGAAGCCTGCAACTCTATTGCATTAAAATTCTTTTATCGTGAGGGGACCGTACATTTTTCCGGTGCAAAAAGTTATGGTTACTTTTAGAACGTAGGTGTCCTTCGACTCAAAGTATTTCTATACCAGATTTCAGCTAAATCTATTCACCAATTCGGACGTGAACAAGTAACAGACAGACACACTCACCCATCATATAATATAAGTATGGAAGTTTGTGTACAAGCAATAGTGAAAGTTACAAGATTTGTTAAAATTATAGGGCGAGAAATGAGTAATCGATGTAGTGTTGTAAAAAATATTTACCCTATTCTTCCACTGATGTCTTTGACTTTTACTTTTGACTACAACATTTATTATTACAAGCACTCGACTCTTCTTGACCGCATCTATATAGGGGGTGTACATAAATCGAACTTGGAAACTTGGCGGGTACAACGAACAAGTTGGGAACTGAGAATAGTTGCGTGAAGTTGTTTTTGTACCGAACTGTGACTTGATTCACTGACACCCACAACTTCTGGTATTTATCGAGTGGTGCTCGAAGGTAACTTGAAAAATAGTTCTAGTGAGTGAGATCTTGGCAAAAACAAGTTTGGCAGTCTCGTCACCTGACTTGAAACTTTTGTGAAATTTTTATCGCAGTAAGTGTGAAAAATAATTGAGCTAGATACATGATAATTATTGTTAGAGACAAGTTTTCGTTTTTTTATGATATTTAGGGGCGAGCGAGCAGACGGGTTTGTTTTTTGTTGTTGTGTCCTTCCTTAACTCCATAACGAAGTACCAAATCGACTTGATTTTTAGTTGAACCATAGAGGAATTATACTTTAATTAAAATAATTGGTCCATGGTTCAACGGATCGAAAATAAAGATTTTTTATGATATTAGGAAGCAAGTGAGCAGATTGGTTACCTGATGGAAGGCAACTGCCGTCGCCCATGGACACTTATGACATTCGAAGAGTCGCAAGTGCGTCTGGCCTTTATGAGGGAATTGGGAATAGGGAATTAGGGAAGATGCCCCCGGTAAACTCACTCACTAAACGAAATACAGCACAACGCCGTTTCACGTCAGTTTTCTGTGAGGCAGTGATGTCACTCCGGTCGAACCGGACCAAAGATAAAATAAAATTAATAATAATAAAAATTAAAATTAATAAGTCAACATGACTAAAAAAAAGCCTCAAAAGAAGGCTTACAACAATTTTCGTATTTTTACGCGAGCCACGAAAACCACGCAGGCGAAGCCGCGGGCATGAACTAGTAGAAATATTGCTTAGTATAACCATTCGTAATGGCATTTTAAACGCATATCCTTGCATTATACCAATCATGAATTCTCACCAAAACTCTATATTGAACCGCTAAATCAAAGGGGACTTAGTTCTGGTGTGAATCACATTTAGCACGGAATCCAGAACTCCTGGAGCTTTTCCAGGGACATCTGGAGCTTACGTGACGCCAAATTAAACTTTGTGACGAACGTGCGACGGGTACGAAGCTTAAAGACCAAAGCTTTCAACCACATGAAAGCTACTAAAATTGGAAATCTTGTTTGAAGTTATTTTCACCGTTTTCTTTTATGCTGTCGTTTTTCTCAGTACGTAACTATTTATTTTTGTTTATTAGGGGGCAAATCAGCTAGCCCATAGACACTCGCAACAACAGAAGACTCGCAGGTGCGTTGCCTGCCTGATCGAGGGCGGGGGGCGAAAATGGGTCTAAGTAGCGAAGCGAGCGGAGTCTGCAAAGTGAACTTCAGACAAAAATAAAATATTAATAAAAATTACATCACTGATAACCCAAAGTTGGCTATATCGCTATAAAGCGATTTCTTCCAAGCAACCTTTAAAAAAAAATACAACAGTACAAGTGGAATATAAATTGGAATAAGACTATAGCTAAAAACCCGCCAATTGCGAGTCTGACTCGCGAACGAAGGGTTCCGTGACAGCAGAGGGCATAAAATTGTGGAACCATTTTTGTTACAGTCAAACGGCTTTGAGTTAAAGCTTCCTTACTAGTGATACCGCGATGATTCACGTGCAGCGCCATCTAGTTCCAAGAAGAAGAAATTTGAAAAAAATTATATCGCATCAATATTTACGCACACAATTGTCGCACTACGTAGTTCAATCGATTTCTCATAGATGGCACTATATTTATATGCAAAACTTATTATCATTTATTTTGAAAAAGACATAGATAAATAATTTTTGTAAAATACTACTTAACCGAATTTTATAAAATATTGACTTAGTTGCTTGTGAAGAAACTAAATAAACTAAGAAACTTTAAAATTATATGTAATTTATTTCAAAGTTTATTTTGAGATGTCAGTACAGACACTTCGAACAAATTAACCCGGCAAGAAAACGTCTGTCGGGCCGCTAGTTAGAAATGTAAAAATATATAATATTAAATTAACAAGCACTCAGTTCGAACTACTCGGCGCTCATGGCGTATTTTATTTCAATCGATTTATTGCAAGCGCTGGAACTAATTAGCGTTGGTAATTATGTCAACTACTGACCTTGAACTACAAGGTCGTCTGGGAAAGTGAATGGAGAATTTTCAATGGAACTTTTATTTATGATATATAAATATAGATATATAGATATATAGGGGGCAAACGAGCTTACGGGTTACGTGATGGAAAGCAACTACCGTCGCCCATGGACACTCGTAACATCCGAAGAGATGCAAGTGATTTGCCGGCCTTTGTGAGGGAATAGAGAATAGGGGTAGGGGTAAGTTGGGCCACCGGTAAACTCACTCACTGAACTAAACACAGCACAACGCCGTATTACGCCAGTTTTCTGTGAGGCCGTGGTATCACTCCGGTCGAACCGGACCATTTTTGCCGAAACATGGCTCTCCAACGGCAATAAGCATCCGTATTATGTACTTGAGATCGGAGAATATCTCATTGGTACAAGCCTCTACCGGGGTTCAAACCTGCACCCTCTCGAGAGCGAACCAAAGGTCTTACCCACTAGGCTACGAACGCTCTAGGCTTGGGCGTGAGACGTGACATAATTTCGTACATTGAAAAACCAAAGACCTAAGTCTTGTCACGTAGCCTTTAGGTTTCGATGGTAAGGACTATAAAATATTTTCTTAAATTTTATCCAAATATTTTTGATGAATTTTCACGAAAATCTCGATGAATTACTCAATTAAGTTTGGTAAAACAGAAGTATGAATACTTTTTAAATTAATTAATAATTGAAAACATACGTGGAAGAAGCGGGTAACTAGCATTTTCCTACCTTTGAGTACTTATATACTATTTTTTTTCCATAAAATTTTGGCAAATCTTGTAATTTACCTGTTTCATTATTTAGCTAGTGTAACTAGCTACACATCAAACCTACATTATTTAAACTTCAAATGATTTTTCTAATCCAAATACGTCCATTAATGCAAAAATCCTGGTCTTTTTAAAATGTTAGTTATTTGCTTCCTCCACTTATGTTTTCAATTACTTTTTAATTTAATTATTGTTGCGACAAAATCGACAAATAAAACAAACTCAAGTATAACCTGCGTGACTTAACTAGGTACATGACCTTCAGGGTAACGACACGGGGAAGTCACAACCCATTGTACTAAGCTGCGAGAGTTGTGATGCGCAAAGTGCTCCTGCGCATCGCGACAAAGTGTAATCTAATGGCCTAGACAAGCCCACCCTGGAGCCTATGTTTGACCTGGGGCGAGTAATCGCCTCCTCAGCTATGTGGGGCTGCGGTAGCGATGTCGTACCCGCGGCTCCGTCATCATCGGAGAGAAGGTGCATCGCCAAGTGTCGCAGCCCTACCCGTTAGGGTAGAGCTGCGTCACATTAATTATTTTAAATAAATAACTGTATAAGGGGACTGTCGCATAAATTAATTTTTTTGATTTTATAAGATAAGGGGATTTTAAAACATTCTTGTCACTATTAGCACACATGATTTTTAAGTGAAATTATTCTTTTTAAATTCAAGGTTACCTGTATTTTATTTACATATTAATGATTCAATATAAATTCGTTTTTAGGTTAATAATTTTTTAATTTCATTTGACTTTTTAATGTAATAATTTGACTTTAATGTAAAAATTGATTGCACGCCACTGTTATGGCAGAATGTTGTAACTATTTATAATATTGTAAGACCTTGTATACCACATTTTATGCAATAAATATTATTATTATAAGTTAAAGTAAAGTTATTACTATATTTTGTTACTACTAATTACACTCTAAATAAATAAAAGTTGTTCCTTTTGAACATCGAAGACGGTTAAATTGCGTCTCGAGTTATTCCTAAGTCAGATGTAAGATTTTAGATTTGGTTTACAAGATCTCTAATCCGATAAAACTATCCGCTAACCCTCTTCAACCTTTAATTGAGAAACATAACGCTGGAATAATGCCCGGGACACACGAGGCCAGTTTTTTTTAGAGTTCCGTACCCAAATTGTAGGGGACCCTATTACTAAGACTTCCATGTCTGTCCGTCTGCCTGTCTCCAGTTTGTATCACAAGAACGGTTATAGCTAGAGAGTTGAAAAAAACTCAATGTATAATGACTTAAATTTCTAAATGCAAGACATTTTTTTTTCTTTTTTTTTTTACTAATGCGTTTATGCACGCAAGAAATTTGACAGTCTGTCAAATTTGAAGTTTAACAAACATAGTCTAAAGAAAGTAGACCATAAATAAAAAAAAATTGGGCGAATAAAACCAGCATATTCAAAGAAGCTACAACTCACGACATAAACTCCAAATTAGATATTATAAAACGAAAGTTGTCTACTTTAGCCCAAATGGTCCGACGAGATAAAAATCAAATGAGAAAATTTGAAGAATTATAATGGCCGTGGAGGTCATTAACGCGGGTGACGGATGATCAGATCGTTAGCTAAAATGGATGGAGACTGGCTTCAGACGGAAGACAAGGGGTGTTGTGATATTATAAAAAGTTCATGCCTGAACGATAGGCTAGGTTAGGTTTTTTTTTGCTAGCCTGTAGCCCACTGCTGGGCAAAGGGCTAGGTAAGATAAGTACTAAAACAAAACTGGGGATAAAAACGGGCATATTATTTTGTACTTTTTTACACTTCCATAAATGTGAAATGTCTATAACCTCTTCACGCCCAAACCGCTGAACGGATTTCATTTAAATTTTGTAAGGATATAATATGAGTCCAGTGAAGGATACTTTTATTTCAAAAGATGGACGAGTCCGACGTCATAAGCGAATTTCGCGCAACTTAATTGTCAGCTTTTTTAAAAGGAAGGTAGAAAATTTTTTTAAAAACTACCCTCTCTTATCGTAGGTTTGCAGGCTGTATTGGTCCGAAAATACCGTTGTGTCATTCCAGTTTGAAATTAAAGCTACTTATTTACTAGGCAATAAAAACTACCGAAACTTTTCATTTCAATGACTTTAAGAGCTAATAGAATCAGGCGTTACTTTGCGGAAAAGGATAGCTTTCAATTTAGTAAATTATTATATAGATTTTTTATTAATATTTCTCGAAATAAACTTTAACCTGTAAGTAAATGAGTGAGTGTAAGGAAAAAAGCGTGCTGTTACGCAGTCCCACGCGTACTCTCACTAATTTACTGTTGTAATGTTAAGGAATATTCCTAAAAAGTCATAATTCACTATCAAGACTTTAATCTACACGGCGGGAACAAACATCACGCAAAGGTGCACTTTGATGCAATCCAAATTGCACCCTCAGTTCATGGCAGAAGATTGGAAATAGGTATACTCGATGGACACCATATATAACATTAATATTTAAGATGCACCCTTAATTCAATCTTACGCCATGAACTGAGGGTGCAATTTGGAGTGCATCAAGTTTTGTGTTTGATAAACCCTTAATAAACATTAATATCTAAAATTCACCTTCACTTCATGGGCGTAAGATTGAAAATGCATTGCATCATCACTTTTGCGTGATGTTTGTTCCCGCCGAACGCCCTTAAGACAAGACAGACAATGTGTTAACGACATAACTATCTCTGGAATTTCCACACATACAAACATTCATAAACAACCCACCTTCTCATTTCGTAGTCGGTTAAAATGTGATGCCCTTCAGATGGCTTTCGGGTAGGTAATTGATTGCGAATTTGGAGGATGTGGCGGGGCTTATTAAGTTATGGATCTCATTACTGGATTATAGCCTGGCTATATTGAAAGCCTTGACTTTCACTTTGGACGTATTGGATTTGTCTTATTACATGCCAAGTTAGCTGCAATGATAAATAATGATTGATAAATTTAAATTTAAACAATGTTTTACGTCTAATATACAAAATTCTCGTGTAAGGGTTTTCGTTGCCGTACTCCTCCGAAACGGCTTGACGACGATTTTGATGAAATTTTTTGTGCTTATCCGGTATCTATGAGAATCGGCCTACATCTATTTTTCATCCTCCTAAATTTTAGGGGCAGTATAACCCTATTTTTTTGGCAAAACAACGCTTGTCGGCTTAGCTATTATTATATACTTTCGAAAAACGTCACCCTCCTTCTGGTGATGTCGCGTAAAAATAAATTAATTTTAATATTATAGTGATGCTTCAAAGTGTCTCTTGGTATTTATTCTCCTGGATTCTTTTATTGGATTATTTTAAACGGATTTGTATGAATTTTGATAGGGATAATTTTTTTGCTATAATATGGGATGGATACAAATCCTACAAAAATGAAAAGTTCTTTTTTTGGATTTATAAAATAAGGGTGCAGACGAGCGAACGGGTTACCTGGTGGAAAGCAACTATCGTCGTCCATAGACACCCTCAACATCAGTAGGGTTGTAGGTGCGTTGTCAGCTGTTATATTTCCCAATGAATTGAAATCACGACTTCACAAAGGACTTCACGAGAAAAATGTTATCGATATGAAAAACTTTAATTTTTTTAAATAATATTTAGGGGGCAAGAGAGCAGACGGGTTACCTAATGGAAAGCAACCGCCGTCGTCCATGGACACTCGCGACATCCGGAGAGTCGCAAGTGCGTTGCCGGCCTTTATAAGGGAATAGGGACTAAGAATTAGGGAAGTTGGGCCACCGGTAAACTCACCGAACGAAACACAGCACAACGCCGTCATCGCTCCGGTCAAGCCGGCTCATTCGTGCCGAAGCATGTCTCTCCCACGGCAATGAGCGTCTGTATTATGTACTTGAGATCGGAAAATGTCTCATTGGTGGTCTCCACCCGGGTTTGAACCTGCACACTCTCGAATGCGAACCAAAGGTCTTATCTACTAGACCCGACAGTTATTACGTTTTCCGATTCCCTCAATAAGTCTATTCGTCGATGTTGCAAGTGTCCATGGCAGCTGCTTAATATCAGGTAATCCGTTTGCTCGTTTTCTCGTCCTCTATTTTCGTTAAATCAAGTTTCAATTTACGTTATCTAAACTTAAATTTGTATTAAAATAATAAAATAATACAAAGGATATAAGATAAGCTGATGTTGTAAGTTTTATCGTTTTGGCGGACAGACAATTCGTCACATGTGTTACAGACACGACCAGATCATTCAACGTTTATACTAATTAAGATTTATCTCATACATATTTTTGACTTAATTAATTTAGTTTTCATTTATTTGTAGTGTGATTAAAAATTATATTTTTAACTGTTTTTATATAAATACCATTTTGACATAACACCAGCTGGTAAAATGGGCTGTGATCAGAGGAAAAGTCTCCTTGCTCTGGGAACTTTGAAATTGGTAAGTGGAGCATTCCATAATAAAAAAATATTTTAACCAAACCTAGATTGAACAAACCTCTTTTTAACTGACTTCCGAAAACGAGGAGGTTATTTAGTAAACCATTGTCCAATTTATTGGGCGCTTACTAACCCGTTAAACTATCCTAATATAATATTACAATGAGGAAAACTTTGTTTTTTTTTTGTATTTTTATATTTTTGTATGTTTGTATTGAATAGGCTCAAAAACTACTGGACCGATTTCAAAATTTCTTTTACCGTTACTTAGAGGAATTCTTCCGAATCCGTATAGGCTATATTTTATCCCAGAAAATAGATAGATATTTTAAGATAGATAGGATTTTTCATGGTGGTGAAAATTGTGGCGTAAGTTGTCGAAAAAACTGCCGTACGTTAATGATTCTCGCGAACGCTGCGTAAAGAGAGCCAGGTTAGATATGTATGACTTGATGACTTCTATAGAAAAGTTGTAGAACTTATTGAGTTCTACAACTTTTCTATAGAAGTCATGTGCTGCAAGTCAAATGCCTTAAAAAAGTCCGCGATAGTATAAACCAAACATTTATATTTTAGCCATTATAACCACTTTTCCATACAATAAAAGTAATTAAAATTATTAGTCTATGTTTCTTCATCATATTATCATCAAATACTAATACTAATGCAAATAAACTATTTATTGAGCAAGATTGTTTCAATAGCTATAAATTACTTTTTATTTTATTCCAATAGGACAATCCATTCAAAGATATTACGAATTTAAAATTGTAATTGGTATTAAAATGAATGATGGCCGCCACAATATATTTTTTAGAGAGCTTAAAAAATAAATGTCCAATGTCGCTTATTTAAAATAAAATGCCTGTTGTAAATTTCGGTCAATGTAACTTTGTTATGTGAGAAGAATTTTTTAAAATTTATTTGATTGTTTCAGAGATAACTTTTTACGAACACACACACAAACACATCACCTCTTTATAATATATAGTATTTTCCCGTGGTTTACGTGAAAATGATTTAGATCGATTATTTCAAAAACAATATATTTTCACATTTTTCAAAAACCTTTTTTTTTATTTTATTTTCTTCTCCGGATGTAAATGCGCAAATCGGTCCTCATCATGAACAGAGTTACACGATGAATTGAAATGAACAATTATTACAGAAACAACATTTGTAACTTTACGTCACAGAATTAACTTTCGCTTGCCTATAGGTGAAGCCTACACAGAATTCGTGAAAATAAACGAAACAAAATACTAACAGATGTCAAAGAGTTCAACATTCCAACCACACACCAGAGAGTATTTGCACCTTTATATAAAAGTATTTACAAATTTAAAAGTATTTGTAGAGTTGCGGACTTTATTTATCTTTTTATATAATGTAATGGACATATTTATGATTTTTTATTAAGTAATGCCATGCTCGATTTTTGCATAAGAAGTGTAAGAATGACACATTCATCTTTATGGTAGAAACCACATACGACCACAGTTACGATTATATAACAAATTTAAAATTCTATACCAATTTTTAAAAAGTATTGTAAGAATAGATTTAAATTATACTTATTTAAACACTTTAAATAAGAAAATCATGTATTTATTATTCGTTTATAGTGTAAGAGATTTTTTGTCTCCTGTAATTTTAATTAAATATGAATTATGTTCTTTTTAAAATGATCAATTCATTCAATTAGAAGAATCCTATATTCAAGGTCAGCTAATAAGGGTACTAGATGACTTCATATACAGGGACATGTACACGAAGCCCTTTGTACGAGAGTCTAACTCGCACTTGGCCAATTTCCTGAATACTATTATAGCCTATGTCACTGTCGTAATGTACCAATTTAAGGGTGAAAGAATTTCCGAAATCAGATCAAGACTTATTGAGTTTGTACGACACAAAAATGAAAATCTTTCCTCTTCATCAAAAGTGTAAGAAGTATTTAGGGAGTAAAAAAAGTCCCGTGCATAGAGTTTGCTATAAAAGAAAAGCTGAAAGCGAAAAAAAAATGCCTTTTGTATAGGAAGACTCATGTCGCTTGGGCTCTTGGCCATACAAATTAATATTTTTTTTCGCTTTCAGCGCTGCTAC
>JAOTAV010094265.1:0-10939 GCA_026546445.1 Cyclargus thomasi | reverse complement strand
TGGGTAGAAAACTTACATCGCTAATATCTTACTTATTTCTAAACAGAATTCAGAGATTTTTTGTCATTCTGTATATATTTTAGCCTACTATCATAATAATTTGCATTCAATAAATTTTGTTTTACACTCATCTTCCCTATTGATACGGTTCCCACCGTAGCTACCGCTACGCCCCTGTTCCCCTTCTCTCCACACCCCCCACATACTCACTTCTCAGTCCGTTTTCTGATAGTAGTAGTATGCTTATCGGGTTCCCGC
The DNA here is from genome assembly GCA_026546445.1 of Cyclargus thomasi. Lineage (NCBI taxonomy): Eukaryota > Metazoa > Arthropoda > Insecta > Lepidoptera > Lycaenidae > Cyclargus > Cyclargus thomasi. The sequence continues at coordinate 10,681 of JAOTAV010094265.1, read as the reverse complement.
TTGCTGTCTTTGGTGTCGTCGTCGGCGCCGCCCGCGCAGACGCTCTCACTCTCTTCGTCTGTCTCCCTGCAAATGAGAGGGATAGTAGATGAATATATAACACAGTGAATTTAGGCGTACGAAATATAATGGATGCAAATGCATACCGAGTAGCAGTATGGCTTTGTTTTCTCTGGAGAAAAAGTTAAATAATGCAACCAATTATTTGTGTTGATGCATTTACACTCATTATAATCAATTACTTGAGACACATTTACGGATACAATAAAGCATGTAGCTCGTCCTTGAACTTTTATATTACACAAGAATAATAATGCGAAATTAATTTAAAATGCAATCTCGTGGCGATCATAGGCATAAAATGTAAAATAAAACATTTTGCGAAAAAATTATTTAAAATAAATTGTAAACAATATTTTTTTATAGTTTATATTTTTTTATACTGTCCGAAAAAAAAGTTACAAGCGCCAAAAGGTAATAATATTGTATTTTTAAAGTTACGTTTTTATTCTGCTTAAAGCTCAATACAACACTGAAAGCCTACACTTAAACATCTGCCAATAAATGTTGCCATAAAAATAAACGTATAACGCAGGTTACTTGTTAGCAGGGGTTTAATAAAAATATTTACACAGCAAATTACTATGCTGGAAACATCAAACGACAGACCAAAATAGTGGATTATTATAGTTACACGCTGCGTACAGATAGTTGAACTTAGTTGTGCGCGCGGCCCTATGTGTGTGTGTGTAACTTTCGTACATGTGGCAATGAAACTGGATTCATTCGGCACATGCCGCCCGATTTAAGAAGCTACACTTACAACTAAGTCGAACTAACTATAAATATTTTTATTGACAATAAGGAATATGAAAAAATCTTAGGCGACCAACTCTCAAAAAAAAATAAGCCTATCGCTGGCCTATATAACCCTATGTAACCTAGTATCGATGCTAAGTGCCGAGAGGGCGGGGCCGAGCGGGGCAGAAGGCGAGCGCCGTAACCCGTACGTCAGACTCAGCGACGCACGCGCACGCCACGCCCGACTACACTTGCGCGGACGACTGTAAAACGTTCAATATAGCCTGGCCGCACTTTATCCGAAATTATGATCAGAATATTTCGGACTCCCCGGCGGTACGCTCTCTGTTTATATTTTGTTGTAGACCCCGCATACTGCTCGATAATTCTCGATAGTTCTAATAGGAACTTGTATGATATTTGACAGCTGCGTCAGAATTTTCTAATCAGAAATTTCGGATAGTATGTAGCCGGGCCAAGTCTATGTATGAGCTTATTTTAATGTAGGTAGACAAATAAATAATCCTTATAAATAACACGAGAACGCCAAACCAGTCCCTATAACGACTGCAAAAATAATTAGGCTCCCTACGTTTTTATTGTGTCTCCACCTACGTGTTTGAAGCATTACAACTGTCTTACGAATAAAGCACTAAGGTGATTTATGTGTGCTCATAGACATTGATAAAAATCGGCTGAGCCATTTAAAAGTTGTAGTGGGTTAAGCGAGGAAGAATAGCATTAGGCTATTCGTTTGCATAAATATTTTTGCCAGGGGTTTTTAATGTATAGTTTTTCAACTACAACATATTTGCTTTTGTCTGAGGTTTTTAATGTATGGTTTTTCAGCAACATACCTAGTGTGATCGTCTGGCGCTCTGCCGTGGTACTCTGATGTTAAGCGCATGATGTGCAGGCTGAGTGGGTTGATGCACTGTGGCAGCTTGTGTTCGGCCTCGCTCAGCGGCATCCGCTCACCTGTCGAGATCAACAACAACACGATATATCCAACCATTATTGTTTGAGAACAAGGTCAAACAATAATGGTTGTATATATCGTGGAACTCAGATAGCTAGAATGTCTGATTAGTTTTTTTAAATATCTATGGTTTACTAATAAAAATATTTATACAACGAGAAACTTTACAATGTCTGTATTCTTTATCTGGCATATTGAAAACGTCATGTAACAGAAGGAAACAGGTTCATAACAAACTCGGCCCGCCCGTAATAGGGAATATGCATGATTTCTTTTCTTACTTAAATAAATCTATCGTTACTGAAAAACTATGTCGTCAAATCAGTTTTTAGATGAAGTTAAAAACAAGAGAGTTGAGAGTTGAAGTTAGAAAGAGAGGTCAGGTTTTGATTGTGACGTCAAAGTCTATAAACTGCATACAAAGTTCATACTAAATCATGTTTTGAGAGAAAGAGATGGGTAGTAAACTAAAATCGCTGATATCTTACTTATTTCTTAACAGAATTCATAGATTTTTTGTTATTCTGTATATCTTTTAGCCCACTATCATAATAATTTGAATTCAATAAATTTTGTTTTACACGCATCTTCCCTAATCTGGTGTCGATTGTGTGATATAGTGTCAGTCGCTCTAGTAGGTTTGTCATAAGTTTCAAGTAATGGTATTTATCGATACCGACTACTTAAATTTTAGTTCCGAAAGTGACCGCTAGAGGTACTTTAAAATTTTTACATACTAAAAATTAGGTAGTCGGCATCGAGTATCGCTAATGATATTGCTTCAATGTCATGGTAGAGCTGTAATATATATGACAGACCGGTGTCGAGGTTGAGCACGGTGACGCGCGTGAGTATGTCGGAGTCGGAGAGCGGCGCGCGTGCGGGCGAGTCGCCAGCTGAGCGCCGCCGCGCGCGACCCCCGCCCGTGCTGCTGCGACTGCTGCTGCGGTTAGTAAATAAAATTTTTATACTTATTACTAGAAATTCGATTATCGCGCGGGAATCGTACATTTTCTTCCGATAACAAGTATCCTATGTCCTTCCCCGGGACTCAAAATATTGGTATGACTGATATTTGGTATGGAGATACTTTGAGGGTAAAGGGTCACAAAAAATATTTTTTACTGAAACAACGTTTACAGGGTCAGTTAGTAATAAATACGAACCTGTCGTTGTGTTGTGGTGGCGTGGGTCTTGTCTCGCTGTGTGTACGCGCGCCGCCACGCCCCGCCTCCTCGCTCGCACGTGGCGTATACTCGCCTGTCATACAACGATAACATTAGTTTTCAACTTTCCTTATAATGTTTTAGTACGAAAATTAAAAATTATTGAATGCAAATTATTATGATTGTGGGCTAAAAGATATACAAATTTAAAAAAAAATCTTAGAATTATGTTGAGAAATAAGATATTTGTATTCTGTGATATTACTTTTTTTTACCCATCTCTTCCTTCAAAACGTAATTTAGTAAAAACTTTGTATGCAGCTTGTAGACTTTGACGTCACAATCAATATCGTATCTCTCTTTCTAACTGCCTACTTTAAAGGCTTGTAACTTCGTTGTTCTCAATTTTAATAAAAAACTGATTGATCTGCATCGTTTTTCAATAAAAAAAAGATTTATTTAAAGTAATAATAAAAAATCATGCATATTCCCTATGATATCCAGGTTACATACATGGTTTCTTCTACAATTTTCAACGATTCATTATTATTATTCAAAACGATAGAAGCGTACGAGGTTACTCGATTACCGTATATGAAGCAATAAGATACTACCAGCACCTGTTATGATTTAAGTATCAGACGACACATTTCTAGAAACTACCAAGAACAGCACAACCCAAGAAATAAAACGAAATACGAAAGAGAGAAATGAGATAGCGCTACAATGCAAAGAAAAGGAGTTATAGAAAAATAGATAATATACTTATTATAAACCATTGTGTATGAGGACAGAGAAATCGCGCAACTACAATATAACGGTGACATGGAACGTGTTGTTAGGATTATAATAAACACTATTTTGTATATTTCACCTCGTGCGGAGTCGGGCTCATCGTAGTGTCTCTCCCATCGCGCGCTGGCCTCCATGTCTGCAGCTGAACATAATCAAATACGGCTCAGTCTCTTAATTTACATAATCCGAAGTCCGATTCACTGGGTAACCAGTAAAAAAGTGATTCAATCCTTAAAGTTTTTTAAAACTTGAATTTAATACCTACTTCTAGAATCGAATTTCGGTTTTGTTATATTACACCATCATAATTTTATTCTGCAATACTCTCACTTGCGTTATGCGAGTTTGTGCCCGCAACGGGTGACCACGTGGTGGTTACCTGATGGAAAACAACTTCTGTCGCCCATAGACAATCGTGACATCCGAAGAGTCGCAAGTCCGCTGCCGGCCTTTATGAAGGAATAGGGAAAGGGAATAGGGATAGGGGATTAGGGAAGTTGAGCCACCGGTAAACTCACTCACTGAACGAAACACAGCACTACGGCGTTTTACGCCAGTTTCCTGTGAGGCCGTGGTATCACTCTTGTGGAGCCGGCCCATACGTGCCGAAGCATGGCTCTCCCACGGCAACGAGCATTCGTATTATGTCGGAAGTATATTTGATGTCGGAAAATGCCTCATTGGTACACGCCCCCACCGTGCGAACCAAAGGTCTTACCCACTAGGATACGGACGCTCTAACGTACCTACACGATACGTTCTTGCTTCGTGAAGGTACTTTGACGTTCGTCCAAGCGACGAATGACCAACTTAACGCAACGCTGCTCTAATAAAGACACGAAACAAGCACGCCACGTGACCCTTCTTCGTGGCATACGAACCTTTTCATTTTTCTTTTAACTTATATATAGTAATCTCGTTCTACAAAAGCTTCACGAACCACATGGTATAGTGAATAAAGTACTCACCATACTTGGAGTGCGAGAGTTCTAGGGAGTCCTGGAACTCCTTGGTGAGTGACTCGATGGTGCTTGCTGGGCTCGGCAGCATGCACTGAGCTGAACTGTTCAGTGGCGGCTGGAAGTTATATTTAAAATCAGCTAATTGCGTCTTTACCACAGCAACTAAAATAGCCATTTTAAATAAAGTCAGTAACTGACATCAGTTGCGTTTTACTACTTACACGAAGTCAGTAGCAACTTATATGATGTCAATGGCAGGTCAGCACTAACGTCAATTAATGACTCGATGTAATCCTGCCATACGATTTAACTTCTGTTAAGTTAAAAAATTGACCTTTTAAAAGAAAGCAATGATGTTAACATATAAGTTTGCTTTTAAACCCCTGGGTAAACCCCTGGTACTTTAAATAGGCACATTTAAATGGGAAAATAAACTCTTTGCCATTATTTACTTTCTATCACACAATTGTAACACTCATAAGTCATACCGATATAAGTTTTATCGACAGAAAACTTCCAGCACTATTCAATATCATTGTTTTTATTCATGATTAAGCGGCCATTTGCAAATTATCTTAGTAATGAGAAGTAATTTCAAAGGGTCGTCTGTCCAGCGTATTTGTATAATAGAAGTCAGTGTGGCTAGCGAGCTCATTTCTAAGCGGGCGTTACCTGCACGTGCAGCGACTCCAAGCGTGCGTGCGGGACGTGCGGGCGGTACAGCTCGTCCGTGTCCGTCGTACACACGCTCACGTTGTCCTCCGCCGCGGACAGCGACTGCGACCCGTGTAGCTTGTCTGAAAATATTGCCTTCCTTAAGAAAACTGACTGCCTTATTTAAACGAACATGTCTGAACTGAAACAACACGTTTCCACATATCACGTAGTGACGTCACAAATATTTTGCGTAATACAAAACTATAATGCGTTTCGTCTAGGCCGTAGCAGCCGTTAAAACCCCTTTTCAAAAGCCGCAATTGACAAAGTATTGCGAATACACAACTTTTATTTATGTGGTAGTAACGCGGCAGGCGTGGGATGAGTAAAATAAGCTTACCCATACAGAGAGTCGCGCGCACAACTGAGTTGAACTACTACTCACTTCTCTTCTTCCTCCTAGGTGGCGCTACGGGTCCGGCGGCGCTGGCGGGGCGGGGCGGGGCGCTGGCGCCGCTCATCGCAACTACAGCCGACGAGCTGCGATTCTGTTTGAGGCTGTTGGCCTTTGTGCTGGCTATCACGTCCGGCTCAGCCATCGCCAGCACTGGAAATAAATTAAGGCATTAGTGGCAGAAACGACGAAACTGACACTTTTACTTTTATTGGGTAAACATGCGCTTTAGTATTGGGAATTAAAAAAAGTAGTTTCTATTTATAGTAATTATATAGATTAGCTGGATGATATAGTACTTAATGAAGTAGAGAAGTAGGTGAGATCTGTTAAAATACTTAATTAGAAAAAAAATGGGTTACAACTCAGCTAAAATATTAGCTGAGTTGTAACCTATTTTAAAATAATAAAATGTTCTTCATCTGGTCATGTCTCCAAATATATTTACTTTCATTACAAGTAACATGTTATCCTGTCCATACTAATTTATAATTAAAGGAATGTGTCTATCTGTCTGTCTGTTACATCTTTCCGCCTAAAACACGAAACCGATTTTGGTGAAATGAAGAATGGAAATATTGCGAGGCACGGAAACGATATAGATAAAATAAAATCAAAATATTTTAAGTCAAAACTATTCTGAGGATTTTGAAGATTTATGTACATTCTGTGGATTAAATTATTCGATAAAATGTTGCCGTCGAATAAATGACTTTTAAGCGGGTAAAACCGCGGCTGAAGCTAGTTTAATACAATACCTGTGGGTGTTCTATCGACTGTGATGGGATCCTCTGAAGCGGTGGACGGCTCCCGCGAGGACGCGGACGGCGGTGGCAAACAGTCCCGAATGTTCGCTAAAAAAAAATTTGGCAAAAGTAATTTGGGCATTCGTCATAGATATATAAATCAGAGTAACTCTTTCTGTGTTGCTGCTTTTACAGTAAATACATTATATAACAATGATACACAAACATATACTCTAAAGCATCGCTATTTTATCACACCCTATATATTTATTGCAAGTCATTTTTTAAAAGTCGAACACCAATTACTATTAGCAATGTTGGTTTTCCTGCGCATAAGTTAAATCTGAGACATGATACGATCCACATAATATCTTGTAAGTGTGTTATAAATTCTGAGGCATTGGTGCGGAAAATAATAAATATGAAACACTTACGGTGAGATTCCGTTACGCCGCTAAGAATCTTCCCTATTCTGCCCAGAGACGTCATACTTTGTAAGCTCATTGCATCGTGCGATATTATTCTGAAAGAAAAAAAAAGTAACATTTAAGTATAAAATATATTTTTATAGTCTAGAAAAATGTAAAAACAATATAAAAACAAAAAAAAAGTTTCTGTCAGAAGTGGGATTCGAACCCACGCCCACAGAAGTGGACTGCGACCTGAACGCAGCGCCTTAGACCGCTCGGCCATCCTGACTTGTAGCTACGCGGCGAAATTATCGAACACAAACAGCATTGCATTTTCTCTTTAAAAGTTAAATATAATTACTTATAAAACATGCTGATAAGACAAAAGTTACTTTAAAACGAATATTAGAGTAACTTTATATTGGAAAGGAAACTTGTTATTAGCATGTTACTATTTAGTATGGATATTCAGTGTTAGTTTTATATGCTGGAAATTTTTCCAATAAATTATTTTTTATGTTATTTAGGGGGTAAGCGAGCAGACGGGTTACCTGATGGAAAGCAACTGCCGTCGCTCATGGACACTCGTGACATCCGAAGAGTGGCACGTGCGTTGCCGGACTTTTTGAGGGAATAAGAATAGGGCCGATTAGGAAAGTTACGCGCCCCCGCGCCGTTACGCTCACTCACATTGGCGTATCGAGACCCATTTTGGGCTGAGCCCCTTTTAACTTTAGCTTAGTAACGAGTATCAACATTATTTGTGACTTTGATCTGTATAAAAAAAGATTAGAAACAACATGACACCCGCAACTCCGTTGAGCCGAAATTCGTTCACCGCGCGGGAACCATACTTTTATTATTCTATTACCGGCATAATAAGTTCGGTGGGCACAAGATCATTCTGAAGTGCCCCCTTCATACGCATGAGTGAGCACTCACTGAACGAAACACATCACAACGCCGTTTCACGACAGTTTTCTTTGAGGCCTTGGCACTCCGATCGAGCCAGCCCGTGCCGGCTCTCCCACGGCAAAAAAAGTTTAAAAAAAATTTAAAAACAAAACAGTTTAAACTGATCTAAGAGTAATAATTTAATATTTGACTGACCCAGTTTTAATACCGAATGCACTGCACTAACTGGTTATTAAGTCAATCAAATCATACGTTGAAACTTGCCTACCTTACTGCCTACGTTAATTTTAACATAAAGTTGAAATAGTAGGCCTTTTGAACGTTATATTATAGAGATATTATCATGTTGTTAACTTTAAATTGGTTTTAAATTACGTGTCTGATACAAAAGAAACTTCAAACTTAAATAGAACAATTGAAATAAAGAACAGTATTTAAGTTAGTTAAAATATTGTATGATTACTTATAACGTTGTCATGTATTTATGTATAAAAATAAATATAGATTATAAAAAAAGGGAAAAACAAGTAATTATGTTACTGTAATAGATACAATAGCATAATTACTTGTTTTTTTTAATTGTAGCAGTAATTGTTTTCTAAATTTCTTTTCGCAAAATTTATTAATATCATACTATGCTATAAGTGTAGTAAATATTAAACAGTATGGCCTGATAGCGCAACTACAAACAGGTATAAAATATAAGTAGTAAACAATACAATTCCAATAAGGTATTAAAAATAAGGTAAAAACCAGACTAACAAGTCATTTAACAAACAGGTGCATTCAAAGGTATTTATTTGTACGCTATTAGTGACCCAAATAATAGTAGACTGATCACCAGCTGCCTAATTGTAAAAAAGATGGCGCGTGCCGCATATTTTTTTTATATAAAAAAGGGTATACGAGCAAACGGGCTACAATGGAAAGCCACAACAATCGCCCAAAGACACTCGCAACATTAGAAGAGTGCGTTGCCGGCCTTTTAAGAGGGAATATGCTCTCTTTTTAAAGGTTCGCAGGTCGTAACGGTCCAAAAATACTGCTGGCGATAGTTTTTAACTATTGTCCGCGGTTTCGCTCACGTGGAATTCTACAATCGCGTTTAAGTACGAATATTTTTTTAACATGGTGTTTTCCCAAGATTTCCTAATATACTCTCCATTCTTTCAAGTCAATATCAAAAATCAAGTTGGCTGTTTCATTTTAGAGTAAAGTAACAACAAACATTTTAAAATCACACTTCCCCATTTATAATATTAGTAAGTAAGGTTGTTCCCTTTGACATGGAGCCGTGGCATGATTATTTGAATAAGTCAATTTTACCAGAGAAATCATATTATGCCCTCACAGAGAAGTAGCATGAAACAGAGCTTACGCGAAGATTCCTGAAGTGAGTAATACTGGATATATTACCCTATTATTAAAAAATAATAGGGTAATAGGCTAGTAAAATAGGAAATTTCATTTATAACAGGAAGGAAATTACAGATTAGTCTTATAAATATATTTTTTCTACCTGTAGTTATAGTGTGACAAAAAGGTTTAAGGAACACCCTGAACTGTCAAGAAGTGAGCAAACTTAATTTGATAAATATTTTATATTTTAAAACTAAATTAATCAAACATGGCCAAAAAACACATACCTAAATAATTTTGAGCACCCCTCTGTTCTAAAAGTTAAAAAAACTTACTTGAAGGGGTGTTCCATTGGAGCAGACATCAAAGCTGCTGGGTCTGCATCATCTTCCTCTTCTGTCTGCATACATCTCCGTAGCTCTTGAAACCTCTTACGGCCTTGCACCACCTATATTCATAACATAGTAACAATCATTTGATATAGTTTAAACAAAAAATAATATTACTGAATATTCAACTTTAACAATCATTAAATATTCAGTAATATTTTTTTTGGTATATTGAGTGGAGCGTATTTCATTATTTATTGCACTAGATCTTCCCCACGACTAAATCTGCATTAAAATTTATAAATTATCCCGTTTTTACAACATTTGTTTATTACTGTTCGGCTCCTCATTCAATAAACAAACCAACACAAAAGATGTTTTCCACAATAGCATATAGGTTCTGAGATTAGTGCAAACAAACAAACTCTATAGTATATTATCATTTATTGCAAATTTATTTTTTATGACTGTTTTAGTTCTATCACTTCCATTATGTTATTGTTGGTTAATAGTAGCCAAATTAAGATAATAGATAAGAATGGAAAACAAAACTATCAAAAAATTATGCAAAGCCACATCAGAAACACAATAAAAAGAAAAAAAGATTTAATGTGTTTAGAATCTCTGCATGCATAAATAAAGAATTTCCTAAGATCCAGTAGTTTGTAAAAATACCTCATTCAAACACACAATAACTCTCAAATGTATATAACTAATAATTTTAACTCAATTCATGTTTATTAACAGAATGTATACTTATTAACAGAATGTATACTTATTAACAGAATGTATACTTATTAACAGAATGTATACTTTTGTACTCACACTCTTGATGGTAGTTCTGTCATCTTGTTCTCCAGCATTTTCTGGAGATTGGCTGGTGTTGGATGCTATAGGTTCATCTTTGTTTGCTGGAGCTTTCTCTTTCTCAGCATTAGCTATTTCTGACAAGCTTATATTTTTACATAGTGATGATCGCCTGTAACAAACATTTTGACAAATTAAGCAAATAACTAAATTCTTATATCCCATATCAAGTAAAAGTGGATAAGCAGATCTTTCAAGTGTGTCTATCAAAGATTCTTAAAAAATTTACATGTAATAAAAA
>JAOTAV010094264.1:0-10940 GCA_026546445.1 Cyclargus thomasi | reverse complement strand
TACCTGATGGAAAGCAACTACCGCCGCCCATAGACACTCGCAACATCAAGGTTGCATGTGCGTTGTCGGCCTTTTAAAGGGGAATACGCTATCTTCTTGAAGGAAATACTCCTGGTGATAGTTCATTACAGAGCTTTACTGTGCGAGGCAGAAAGTTACGCGAAAATCGTACAATGGAAGACTGTCTGATATGGGTGGTAAATATTCCGCGATGGCAGAAAATCGCAGGCGGAATGATTCCGAACAATTCCTCTGAGCGTGATATTATATAGCCTATATCTTTTATTGATAAATGAACTAAACAACACAAAGAGAATTTTCAGTTCTAGGCAGTACTTCCTGAGATTAGCGCGTAAATGCAAACAAATCCCTTCAGCTTTATATTATTAGTATATCAGATCAGATGTTACTAGTTACTACTAATTGCAATATTATAATATGAGCGGTTTAAATGTCCTTAGTTAAGAGCAAGCTCAGTCAGACTTAGGGTCATATAACGAACGTTGCCCCCACATGTTAAGTAACAGACTTATAAAAATACGCTTGCTTCGTTTTTAAATTAAGCTTAAAATAACTCATTAATATTTCAGTACTTAGTTTATCTCTATTGTTGTGTGGTTTTGCTATAAAACCCTTCTGGGTTAGAGTTAGAGTGAGCTTAAGATTAAAGAAAAGTATATAGTTTATATATGTTAAAAAAGTATTTTATAAATATCTAATAAAAAATTGAAAATCTTATGTTGTTACATAATAGATACGTTGATTTCCACGGTTTTCATTCGCATTCGTTGGATGGGTCTCGGGCCCCGTAAGGCTTATAGCAAATAAAATTCAGGAACATTTCACGAGAAAAGCAGGAAAACGGAAAAATCAACACGAACGAAATCACGAGCTACATCTAGTTAACATTATAAATGTGGTTTTCATTCTCCGTCAATCATCCCGAAACTACGCAACGAATTTTGGTGAATGGTAATAGAAAACAGACTTAGATTATTTTTTATTGCGGTTAAATGCTGCCGATGGATTTTTCGCTTATTTTCACGCCACCGCAAGAAAAGCTAGTACACACTATAAAGTTCTTAGTAAATTGTTATAGAGCATACGTATAGAGGCAGTAGTGTAGATGTCTACAAACCAATCGGTTCGTTACGTGCCACGCTTCGAAGTTACAATGATAAGACCAGCTGCGATAACAAGCAATATCAAGTTCCACTAGAAAAATAAATCTCGAAACATTTTGTACGAGTACCCAGATTCTCCAATTACATTATTGCAGCTTCGTTCGTATTGCAGTCTGGTTTTATATGTTTTAAAAAAATGCCTCTCTATAGAAAATTATAAAAGAAATTATCTCAAGCACTTAAGAGCTAGCAGAATATCGTTAAATAGGTTCATTGTAAATCTGTCTCCTTAAAAGTTTTTATTTTTACTTACGTGGTTTTTAAGAACTTCAATTTTATTTAAAAAATTATGAATTATTTATATGAAATAAAATATTAATGTAAAAGGATGAAATTTCTCCCAGTTATAGTTGATATGGACGAGGAGCGTGGAATATCAATATTATTTTAAAATATGCCGTAATCATCGAGGACATTTTTAATTAATAAAACGCTACGCACACTACAACACTACAATTTTTTCACATGACAATACACAAAATATTCTTTTGTTTAGGGTTGAAGTCTGTGATTGAATCGAAAAAAAATTATAATCTTTTATAGCGCCTACACACGATGAATTTAAAAATTCATGATCGAATTTCAAAAACAGGGCGACCTCTAGTGAGTACCAAATACCCATCATATACATATTTTATACATAATATTTATGAAGTTTAAAATGTGAGCGCAGTTTGCACTTAAGCAGGCGCTTTTAACACCTGTCTTTAAGTTTATGAAACATGATCTTAAGTTTCATGCAGTAATTTTTGTCGAGTCGGAATTTTCTTCTGTAATATGTGTGAAAATTTCTCATAAGATGGTCTACGAAAAATTTTAGCTCATTGAATAAATATTTTGTATTTTATCTTCTCTGCTAGATGTATTTAGATAATTGAAAACAAGTAGAAGTAGCGGATAACTAACATTTTACAACCTTCGAATAAATACTAACTTTTTACCATAACATTTTGACAAATATTGTAACATACCTATTTCGTTATCTAGCTAGTCATTAAATACATATTATTTTAATTTTTCGGCTCCAAAAGCGTCCATAAACGAAGAAATCTGTCAGTTTTCAAAATATCAGTTAGCTGCTTCTTTTACTTTTGTCTTCGATTGTAGTCTGTAACCGCAATAATAGTGTTAACAAACGCTTCTAGCGGTCTGTTCAAAAATTCAATAAGAAGGAATTTAATTTGCTAAAAACTATGCATCAAACATAACAATATGCGGCATGCCAATATTCTCCGGGTCGGCTGGTTGGTACATAATTCCTGGATTTCAATAGAGTTTCGAGTGGGGAATTATGTGTAATTTGGTTGATACAGACATACAGAGCAAAACGCGTCAAATTCACCAGCAAATTGTTGACGTACGTACGCTCGTAACCGCGCTCTGAATAAATAAACTGTGTATTGTGACCGCTCGCACAGGCTTTATGTGATTAATAATTACTGTTCAGATGTGGGATATTGTAATTACAGTTCAGGGGAAATGATTGAGCAAGTGACCGACGGTTTTTTATATTCATATACCTTATTTCCAATAAATAGCTTTACAACGTTGTTATAAGTTTTATGAGGTTGATATACCTAGTTGAAGAAATGTGAATAAGTGACCTAGCCACTTAAATATATAACAATTTAAATTGTCTATCAGCACATTACATAATATAAAAACTTGCTGGACCGTATTGGGTAAGGTATCGTCAAGGTTCTGCAATGTCATTGCACTGCAAAAATACATTTTTCACTTGCTTGCCTATATTTATTACTCACAAGTTATTGCTATGAGAATCTCTCTCTCAAGCACTTATTAATAAATGTAAATATAAGAGAGCGAGCTACCATAACTATTATTATTGATATAAAAACTTTATAAAACTGATAGATACAAATAAACGTAAAACAGAATTTAACTGACCGAGCGGCTGAGGACGAGGACTTGTTGTGAACATATTTTATTACGACAAATAACATTAAAAGCGCGGCGGATAAGATTTATATTAAGCATCGTAGCGCAATATGTATACTTCATAGAAAAACTTATACAAGCGTAGTACACGCGTAGTATTTTGTAGCGAAGCTTAAAAATGCGTAGCATTTCGTAGCAAATCTTGAATTTCGTAGAAAACTATTTTGTACTTAATCAAAATCACTTGAAAAATCTCATTATGTATTTTAGGTCACTAACGGCTGGACTGAATCTGACATTAGTAATTTAAATATAATTCAGTAAGTATTAAAAAATTTAAAACACAATTTAGTGATGATTTGTATCACCTGTCATTTAATTAAATTTAAGTTATCACGCTCTAATCGGGTCTTAAGTAGCAGGAGTCAAATAAACTTGGGACCGAAATTAAGGTCAGCACTTAGTACTTAAGAGCATAATAAAAATTTTATGCATGAAATGAAAATAGCATTTAAAAATTCTTTAATCATGCTCTTAGGTACGGTTTCACCGCTTACGGATAGTCTATCCACAACTTTATTTGTTGATGTTGTATGGGAAGAAGTTGTGGACAACAGAAACTTTAACAGTAAGCGGTGAAACACGCCTTTATCCTTAGTCTTACGGGACGTAGTGTATGCACACAGTTTTGTAGCCGGCGGCTGCTCTTTAGGTCTCGCGTCGACTGTGGCTGTTGACAGAGACTAGTACGCGACCAATTACTGGACTTGTGTCTATTGACTTAGCGACGAACTTCGTAGTTAGAGTCGAGACGAGTCGAAGGCAGACGCGGCGCTTATTCAAATTGGCTTGCCCGCGGCTTGAACGTGTCTGCTCACACTGTGCTGTTTCCAAATAAAAAAAATACCGACAAAGTGCAAGCTAGACGCACAAAGGGTTCCGTACCAACAGAGAGCGAAAAATTCAGAATAGTGTTTTTTAAGTTGAATCGTGCGAAGTAGTAGGTACTAGTAGCGCCTTCTAGTTTTGAAAAGGAAAAAACTGGCATAAAGATGATTTTATTTTTTATATGAGATTTTATTTTGTATGAGAGGTCCCTTTAAATAGTTAATTTATTTTGTTTTTAGTATTTGTTGTTACAGCGGCAACATCAATACATATTCTGTAAAAATTTCAACTCTCTAACTATTATTGTTCTTGAGATACAGCCTGGAGACTGACAGACGGACAGACAGACAGACGGACAGATATCGAAGTGGTTTTTTAACGACGTTTCGGCTGCGTCGGGAATCAAAGAAGTGCTCCGCGACAAAATCCGTAAGTGTTAAAAAACCATGAGTGTTACTCGCGTAAACCTGAGATATCGAAGTCTCAAAAATAAGGTCCCATTTTTACCGTTTGGGTACAGAACCCTAAAAATATGTTGTTATGACGTGTAATGGTGAACACACATCTATCACAGCTGAAGGAATAAACGTCATTTTCTCTATGGATTTGGGAGCAAACGATTCAGACGAAATGAACGATTCAGCGCAGGCTAGTGTACGAGGATCCAATACAGATCTTCATATTTCGAATTCCAAAAATCATTTTTTAAAGTAAAAAAAAGAGCCGAGTGCGAGTTTTTGTTTCACATTCAACTGTAAACGCATTTTGAGTTTTGAGCTAGGTGGCGCTGTCCCAAACAAATCCCATATAAAATTTTAGTAAACGCGAAACTCGTCACCTGTCTAATGTGAAAAAAAACCTTGCACTCGGTGCTCAGCTAGATCAAGATGAGGATGACATTAATCTGGCGATAACAAGCTAGTTCTAAATCTAGCCTAACAAGCGTGATCTCATGTTTGTAAACAGATGAATCCACTGGTATCTAATGCTTCACTAATTACTAGATTGATTTGATGTGCTATTAGACATGGTTATTCATGTTCATTGGCAGGAATTATACTACGCATAGAGCTAAAAATGCTTTCAGTTTAATTAGATTAATTTATAAAAAACTCAAAAGAACTCAGCGATCTTTTATCGTGCTTAAAATTTTGTTCAAGGTCAAATAAAAAATAAAGTTTTCCGTAATATTAAATCGGTACAATTTGTTATTCAAAGATTTACCGTCTTATTCATAAAAATATTTAAATAGTGTTTAACTAAATAAGATTCGCAGCCCTTTCCTGGAATATTAAAAGCGTCACACGACAGAAAGGGACAGCCAACCTTGATTAGTTAAACAGTGTATCAATATTTTTTTATGAATAAGGAGGTTAAAGTATAAAATGTGTTGTTTTATTTCCTCAACCAAAACCAACAATTTCTTGACCACAGTTACTATTTCTTATTGATTTTACGTTAATGGTTTTGTGTCATATGTTATCTTATTTATTTTGAAATGATACATGAATGTAGTGATAGTCCTAGTGACTAAATAACATAGCACAAAATAAATACAGATTGTAATATTTTAGATAATGTTTTGTGCCAAAACTCCAACATGTGTATGAAATTTTGGAAGTAGACACGTGGCTTAGGCCATAATGCCCTCACTAGTACCAGTCTTAACCTGTCAGCACGTACCGGGTGATAAATGGTACAGTGTAATGTACTTTAACAAACACAAAATATCACCCACATTCTCAACAATGAGTCCCCAAAACTAACAACAGAACTGCATCTATGAATCTAGCATGATAAAATTAATTTAGATTGCAATAACAAGTGCTTATTAAGTGCAAATATTGTGAATTTAGTAGCTCCTCAAATTTTATAACAATTTTGCCATTACTTTATAATCAATTACACGGTACCTAACTACTAGATGAAACCACGTAGTCCTTGGATCCTTTGTATCATTGATTGTCGTGTGACGTGTCAAGCTGCTGGCATATTATGGCCAAATATATAATTCTTGCCTTATTGCCTATTTAACAACTTAATTAACACTAAAGACGCTACGGGTTCATAGCTCCACGTGGGTACCCGGGAACAAATGAAAATATGTATATATTATAATAAGGCCGCCCTGGTCAATGTAGCCTGTTATTTTTATTACCAATTTGGATATAATTGTATATGTTTGTATATTATTATCTATAACCTTCAGTGTGGAAATACTAAAAAGTAAGTTTTAATAACCAGTAAAAAAGTTTAAGATAAAGACTATAGTGACCGGTTTTTTAGTACGTAAAAGAATGCAAAGAGTAGAAGGGAGGTCGCTCGCGAAAATCCAACTTATTATCCGAAAAAAAAAGCTAGGAGAAATACAATTTTACGTATAGGGCCTTTTCCACGGAAAGAACCCTCCGATGTAAAGTTAGCTTTTTGCAATCGCGTCCTTTTTCGTAGGATACGATGATATGTCATTTTTTATTTGAATTCGCTTTAAAAAAAAACACGTCATTAGCAAAAAAAAAAGGTTTATTGGTCAACGTGAAAAATTCAGACAGTCACACTTATAGGTACTTTTGTAATACGGCACTTTTGGTCACTGAGATATTCCCCTCTATTTAACTTGAGTAGGCCCTAGACTGATATCAGTTAAATGGATTAGGGACGGCTCAAAGTAAATGGCGCAGATCGTATTGAAGTGCGACCGTAATTGTACCAATTAGACTTCCAACTTGTACCGACGTCCAATCTGGAATTATGTGAGAAAACCAACTTTTATTAGCTTTCAGTCTTTAATATTGACCAAAATTAAATATTGTTTACGAAGAAAATATAATAAGCATTAATTATTAATAAAATATAATATTAAAAAAATATACCAAAAGTCAAAATAAACAAACTGCGAATTACATTAAAACATCAACATTTTTGCAATTTTATCAATCTGAATGACTTTTGTAACGCCAGTACAGTACTGTTTTTCATTTATTACAAAACGGCAGCATTTAACCACAATCGAATCTTTATTAGTATTCAAACGAAGTAGTTGAATCACGGTCATAAGAGGAGCCCTGAATATCATAGCCTTATCTGCACACAGAGAAAATTGATAAAATTACACAGTCTTGTCACAAAGGACAAAACGACCAGTTGGTCGACTTCAAACGGCTGTAACTCGTAAGCATGGTTTCTCACTCGAGCAACGCAGAGGTAAGGCAAGTTAAGGCGCACGCAAGATATGACATCCGACAAATATATTACATTATACATTTCTATAGTCTCTTTTCACATGCACATCGTCGTCGTGTCACGTGAAGTAGTAATGTAATGATATTATGAACATTTAAGGGAGCTTTCACATAACACGGCAACTGTGTATACTTTAAACACGGCAACCGTCTTAGTAATGTATGGACTAGGAAGCGTCTATAAATATAGATGCTTTCACATGAGCACGTATCCAATACGTTACGGCGACCTGCATGTAAATCGGCTTACTGATTCGTTCTATCCATTGTGACGTTGAGTTTCGTGTTTCTGTCAACTCAGGCCACACTAACGATGTGTGAATAAAATTTACGCTGATCGGTAAAGTAATTAGGACTATTATGCATCTCCGGCAATGTTGGGGAACTACCACCGGAGTAAGTAGGACTATCTGCAGACGATGGTAATGTGGCCTCAGCTCTACCCACTAAAACCAGTCCGTGTTCCAGCTTCTACGCTGGAGGGAGCCGCGAGAATCTGCTACATGCCTTCCGCGACGTCCCACGGCATGGGGTTGAGGCCTAGTGTCCCACAGGCTTTGCCAAGCTTAGCCATCAGACTCCCACAATAATCTAGGATAATATTAATAATAATATAATCGTCTAAGTTCAATAAAATAAACAATCTTAATTGTGGTGTGCTTCAATCAAATATTTTCTTCTTTCTTATCTAAATCTTTATAAGATTAACAGTTGCCGTCTAAAAAGTGGCACCGGCAAAATCACGCTAAAGCGTTATTCCGCTTCTAGTCACTCCGAGACCGCGATTTTAACTTTTGTACGATTGTGAGCCATAATTCATTAAGTTAAGTTGTATTTTTAGTACACTTGATTTTGATTTGAGTTGTTTTGTATCAGGTAGTTTGGTGCCTTTATTTTATCCAATGTTAAAGGATCTATGCCATCTTAATAATATTTGATTTAAAATGGTGTGAGGAAAAATTATTTATTTATTATTTTATTTATTTAATGACGTTAACTTTGACGCGTCATGTACATGATTGTGAACTTATAGTTTCTAGGCTGTTTGTCCACCGCACGCCGTCACCGTCAACGACAATATTTTGGTCCGATACAAATGCCACTGTATGAAATAGACTTTTCGTTTTGCTCTACTCCACTACGGAGCAGGGACAACGTAGGCGCTAGACCAATGACGATATAAAAAAGACGGTACATAAAGTGGCGTTATAACAGTCAAAAAAAAAATCTCGTTCACGGTGACGGTGTGCGATGGATAAACGGTGTTATGTGTGGTTTACACGTATTAAGTATATACGTTAACTAAATTTTTAATTAATTTTAAGTGACGTATTTTAACTTGCCCCTAGCTTCTAAATTTTGTGTTTATATGCAGTTAATAAATTAAAATTTAGTTAAAATTTAGTTACCTACTTATTGATACATTAAACGTGTAAACCAGACATTACAGTAAATTAAATCGAATCGGTTCACGAACGGCGGAGCTATGGTTGAAATAATTTGAAAAAATATCCGCAGCCGAACATATAACCTCCATTTTTTGGAAGTCGGTTAATAACACCTAAACGTAACGAGACGTCAAGCGTTTGTGGAAAAATGAATTTAAAATCACTAATCTTTGAAATTCATTCATGTGCGAGTCCTACTCGCACTTGGCTTATTTAATTACATCGTCTCGCTGCGTCTCGTTTTACCGTAAAATGTAAAGTAACGTACAGCTTTTGTACCGCAACGCGCTACAATCATCAGCAAGATGGATGGTGTATACTTTAGCTCTGTCGAGCGAATAGATTCCGTTGGCAACGGTCCGAGGTACGAACCTGGAGCTGTACTCTTAAACGGCATATTCTAATATACAGACTCGACCGAATGTTACCGTACTCTAATTATTACCGGGGAGGTGAGAGTGCTATTTTTGTGGTAACCGAGCGTCGTGGAGACCTAGTACGTTTTGTAGATAAGGTAAAACGTTGAAAACAATATTGAGTTAAAACAAAGAAATTGCTTTGAAAAAATTGTTTACATTGAACATTTATTGGACGATTTTAGATAGCAAGGCCTAAAGTATTTAGTTGAATGTGACATAAAATATCTGGGAAGCTTGATGGATATGAAAATATGAGGCTTTGTTACGGCACTACAGGCTTACCTTACATTCAAATCATCAGTGCTTTATATGGAAGTGTTCTTTGGCATATTTTTAACACCCACTATCTTAATATGACGGTTTCGACGACATTTCGGTGCTTAAAATAACTTTTAAGTACCGAACTAACTAAGAAATCTGATTTGTATACCATGATAACCAAAGACATGTAGAAAGATTAAACTAGCTTAATCTGACACGCTCTGGTAAATCTAAAATTCCCGTCTTGGGCTCCCCTACTATAACGTCGTTTCTACTTCCCAGGCCCGACTTTCATTCATTATTTCTGGTCCCTATTCCCGTAGCTTATTCCTTCATCAAAGCAACGCGTCTGCTGTTACAAGTTTCCATGAGCGACGGCAGTCACTTTCCGTCAGGTGACTCTTCTGCTTGCCCCCTAACTGTCATAAAAAACACGTTTATTAGAGTAGGATGCGGCATTTTGAAACGCTCGTTTAAAAATGCCGCATCCTTCGTCGTCCCAAAATGGATTCGTAGCCGTAGACGCTGCACCTTGATTGTAATGATTTAATACATTTACGTGAACCAAACAATATGAAGCGTTAGATCTTTTAAACACTACCCAATCCGATATTGGAGGAAATGAAACGTATGAAATATGTGGACATACAGGTATATATTTCATACATTTCATTTCCTCCTTCTTCGTGTGCAAGTTTTTTAATTTCAGACCGTACAATATAAAAGACGTCTTTCACATTGTTCGGTCCAATATTGGGTTCAAAGTCGTAGGAGGGCCCGACCGGAGTGATACCATGGCCTCACAGAAAACTGGCGTGAAACGGCGTTTGCTGTGTTTCGTTCAATTAGTGAGTTTACCGGTGGCCCAACTTCCCTAATCCCCTTTCCCCATTTCATCATAAAGGCCGGCAACGCAATTGCGACTCTTCGGATGTCGCGAGTGTCCATGGGCGACGGCAGTTGCTTTACATTAGGTAACCCGTCTGCTCGTTTGCCCCATAAATATAAAAAAACGGACCAGCTAACGGGCCAGCTAGCCTGAGCAGTTTTAAAACTTAGCACGTCGGATTTACGTGTAAAAAGGTAGTCTTGCGCCTGATCTCTCACCAGTCGTGTCGGTCATTCAGCGTCCCATTGGGTTTTTAGAGTAAAGGAAGAGAGTGTGCTCCTGTGTACTGCGCACACAATTGGGCACTATAAAATTACTCCTGCGTAACAGTCCTGGTTTCTATGAAACCGGCCACCGTCATCGAAATCGGTGTGGGAATTATTATTAGTAGTTAGTATAGATAAGTACTTTGGGCTTTGGTATCTGGTATGCACTGGTACTTTACATGACATACCGACGCAACAGACACTCAAACGTCGAAATACCTAATTGCCTAATTGATATTATTGATATTGCAGATATAGTAGATATAGGTAGGTATAGCGGATAATTACTATAAAGAACCAAGTGTTTGTATGTTCGATCATGACAGTCACTGCAGGCTGATTGTACTGGGTTGTATTTCAGAACATATGCATGAGGCATGTTTTTTCAAGTAAAGTTAGCAATCTAAGTTTTAAAACTGCATATATACAGACAGTACAGACGAT
>JAOTAV010094263.1:0-10940 GCA_026546445.1 Cyclargus thomasi | reverse complement strand
GTAAAATTGCATGACTGAGTTTCACATTTCTAAAAATGTGGTGCGTAAAAACTTCCTACACAAATTTAGTAAATTTTCTATGGAAATTTTCAACAGTGTACTAAAAAAAAATATAAGCAGTTTTTTGTGTCCAATGAAATAAAGCCATTTTTAAGATACGAGGTTAAGGTAAGAAGGCATCGATATGGCTTGTACATGGGCCAGCGGGAAAAGTTTCACCTCTAATAAGTATGTTAAAACGTTAAGCATATTGCTCAAAAAATATATATTATAAAATGATAATCGTTCCAACTTCTAGCGAGGCATTTTCCCCTGAACTTATAGTTCATCAGAAAAAAATGTACTGTGGACATCGATTTTAGACTAAAAATTGCATAAACTACGAAACTAGTCGATTGAGATGAACGTTTTTTTTTATACAAAACTATCATATATAACACCATAATCCCTACGGAGGAATTCCTATTTCTTGTTTTTTTTTTAATTGTATATCAATTACTTTTTGTTAGCGGTAGGAGAGATTTAAAACTCAGACTGTATGGTCAAGACCGTTGGCGAAAATACATGATGACCTCTGTGGCGCAGTGGTTGAGCACCTTCGCAGATCACGCCGGGGGTCACGGGTTCGAATCCCGCCGGGAGTCACGGGTTCGAATCCCGCCGACGGAACAAAAAGTTTTTCAATGTTCCTGGGTCGTGGGTGTGTATGAAATATGCGCATCATACATCATAATATGTGTATAGTATAAAAGTATTAAATATATTTTCGTTGTCTGGTACCCGTAACACAAGTCCCTCGGGTACTTACCACGGGGCCAGACTGACGTGGTGTGAAGCGTCCATACATATTATTATACAAGTCTTAATAAAACTGTAGTGACATAACAAACGATGTCACGCGAGCACGATCGTGTAGAGAGCATACCCGGCTCTACTGAAATCAACGATCGTGTGGACGCTTGTACAATGATCGTGTCGAACAAAGAACAACGATCATCGCCGATAAGGTACAATGGGGGAAATTGAAAGAGAGCCAATTGACGGACCTACGTCATCGCTTGGTACATGTCAACTCCGTGTGAGTCGTGGCTGGGTTTGACATAGCCCGACCAAATTACTTAGATCCACGATCTGTATCTGTTTCAACTTCTTTAATTGTACAACACGGTCACACTAATTGCAGTTGACCTTGATAAAGAAATGTAAAATACGAGTATAACATAACAAAGATATCAAAAAAACAGCAACAGAAAACTAGCTAAAATATCGATACGGATACAAGAACCCTCAGACAAGTGGCAACTTATATTCGTTCGTCTACTTCAATTCCGTACAAAAACACGCCAAGCGATTATCGTAAACGATACTCGCTTGACAGATGTCCAGGGGAGATAGTAACAATTCGCAATTTTTTTGTTGCCGTTTTGGACATTTTCTTATGTTTTTTTTTACATTTGTTTGTCAATGTCATCCGTCTATTTAATGTGACCGTGTTGTAGTGCAATGAAATATAACATAGTATAATAGAAATGTAGCAAAAATGTTAAATCAACACGTTTATCCTTATAAGCCTGACTGCCGAGCAAAATCTTAGGACATTTAAAGGTACAAAAGTGGAACGTCCCTAATTATATTAAATGCTTCGCCGTAGAAAGACAATATATTCAAAGGGACTATTTGTTACATGGGGAATGTGCTCCGTCAAGCCCTCTCCCTGGTGGGCAATTCTCAGGATGTGAGAAAAAGTTAATACTCGAATAAAATATCGAGTGTGAATTTTTTACGAGTGTAACACAGTTTGTTGTATTCTCAGCGCCTCACACTCAAAATATTTCGTGAATAGAATGAAATATTTCGAGTGTACAAAAAACTGTGTTTCGCTCGTAAAAAGTCCACACTCGATATTTTATTCGAGTGTGAACTCTTTCTGTCATCATGAGAATTGCCCCCCGTGCTTTAATTGTAACTCGTTACTGTCGACTGTCGTGCAATTTTGTTACAAGGCTTTGGTTAATTATTCTAGAAAATATACGGAGTGTGATACAATACTTGAGAGTTTCTTATGATATTTAGGGGCAAGCGAGCACACGGGTTACCTGATGGAAAGCAACTCCATGGACAATCATAACATCCGAAGAGTTGCAAGTGCAATGCCGGCCTTTGTGAGGGAATAGGTAATGGAAATGTGGATTAGGGAAGTTGGACCACCGGTAAACTCATTCACTGAAGGAAACACAGCCGTTTCTCACCAGTTTTATGGGAGGCCGTGGTATCACTCCGGTCGCGCCGACCCATTCGCGCCAGAATATGGCTCTCCCACGGCAAGACTCCGAGTGTGTACGAGTCCCTTGTAGAGAGTTTGCAATGAAAATTGAAATAACAAAAACATATTATTTTAAATTTTTACATGGGCAAATTTATGTAGCTAGGCATTTTCATAATTCAGGGTTCCACCAAAAAAATGATACTTCTTCCGCTTCAAATCAATCACTAAAATCTTTATTATTTATATAATTGTTATTACAGTTCCGCTGAAGACATTTTGTACAAATTTCCATAAAAACCTTTAGGAACCCCATTCGCAACGCTTTGCTTCGCTCCGCGCAAAATAGACTCCAACTATAAAGTATTTTTATCTGCCAAAGAGGAATGTTACTCGAAGTGAATTAAATGATTCTGTCGCGTACAAAAACAATACGAGTTTTGGAACTCGTAGTATCTTGAGATCGACCCGCACGTCTGTCGTGGCATTAAATTTGCGACATACAAAGTATGAAACAACACGGCTCGGAACAAAAAGTGACCAAGTTATTGCACACGAGAAAATAATATATCTGACTTTATAATATAACTGTCTTACTACTATAATATACTACCATAGAGAAATTATACCTTTAAAATAATTGGTCTATGATACTACTGACTACATGACTACAATAATATCATGACTTTATCTTTACTTGTTCGAATGAAATCTGAGCTTTAAAAGTATCATGACCATTTCTTTACTGTGTAGAATGTTTGACGTCATCTTCGTATAAAATTAGGGGGAAAGCAAGCAAACAAGTCACCTGATGGAAAACAATTACCGTCGCCCATGGGTACTCGCAACATCAGAAGGTTTAAAGGTGCGTTGCCAGTCGTTTCTGAACTTGATGTTTTTATTGAGAGATTGATGAAGAGTTAACAGAC
Source organism: Cyclargus thomasi (assembly GCA_026546445.1). Taxonomy (NCBI): domain Eukaryota; kingdom Metazoa; phylum Arthropoda; class Insecta; order Lepidoptera; family Lycaenidae; genus Cyclargus; species Cyclargus thomasi. The sequence goes on along the minus strand of JAOTAV010094263.1, from coordinate 7,748 downwards.
CGGCAGGCCTGTTTCACCGCTTACTAATTTAATTCTGATAGGCTATCCACGACTTTTTTGACAGATTCTCCATACAACATCTGTCAAAAAAAGTCGTGGATAGACTATTCGACACTTATCAGTATGCGGTGAAACAGACCTTCTGGCTTAATCTTTCAGGGTTAAACAACTTATTACATCAGTTATGCTTGTTATATTATATTTTTTCTATTACCTCTATAATCTTTTATCAAGTTTATTGGAAAATTGAGCAGACGTGCTAGCCATATTAATTTAGCAGTAATCGGCTAACAGCCAGCCGAGTTTTACGATAGGCTAATAACTTTAGTAATGCATTACAAATGGAAACGAATACGAAGGTGGATAAAGCGGATAACTAACACTTTATGACATCCGCAATTACTCTTTTCTTCCTTATAATTTTAGAGCGTCCGTAGCCTAGCCGGTAAGACCTTTGGTTCGCACTCAAGAGGGTGCAGGTTCGAACCCCGTTGGAGGCGTGTACCAATGAGCCATTTTCTGATAACACATAATAAGGATGCTCATTGCCGTGGCAGAACCAAGCTTCAGGCCTTTATGAGGGAAAAGGGGTTAGGGATTAGGAAAGTTGGGCCACCGGTAAACTCGGAACGGAACACAGCACAACGCCGTTTCGCGCCAGTTTTCTGTGAGGCCGTAGTATCAATCCGGTCGACCCGACCCATTCGTGCCGAAGTCTTCTTTATCCACTCGTGTCCTCAATCGGCCTACCGCTTCAGTAAACTTTACCCTGAATTGTTTCAGCCACCGATGCGGTCTTACTAACGAGGACCTGAATCGACGCTGGTGCAAGCCGAGCCCCGTGCTGCATCCCACTATTTACCACACCAAGGTACGCTCTGCTTCTCTTATTTACTTACCATTTACATTACCCCCCTAATCCTACTAATATGATAAATTTAAAAGTTTGTTGGTGTCAGTGGCGTTTCAACTACAAGGTTGCAAACCGGTGAAATGTCATGCCGGGCCCCGATCAGCCCCCCTAGACAAGTGGCAAGCGATTGTTTTTTACAATAATTGGTTGACGTATTTTTGTATTGGATTGACAACATAGTAGTGGAACGACAACGAATTTGCCACTGGTTGGTGTGTATGTTTGTTACTCTTTCACGCTTAAACGGCCGGACTAATTTCGATAATATTTAGCGTAGAGGTAAGATGGATAAACACATCGGCTACTTTTGCCTGCGGTAAAATATTACATTTGGTTGCCAATGTGCCACGTGTATAATGCAACAGTCATTTTATCATATTACGCAATACGATGATACGATAAAAAAATATATACTTACTAAGTATATATTTTTTTAAGAACCTATACTATCCTACTACGGAACAAAAGCTTGCTATCTGTCTCGTACCTTTCACCGCAGGCCTGGCTTATCCAGTTCATCCCGCAGTATTTTTCGAGACCATGGCGTCATCCGTCATGTGGTACCCACTTCTTGATGATCTATTCTAATTTATATCATGCTCTCAAATCCCCCATTAGCTTTACCAAATAACAAAATACATTTTCTTACCGAAATATTTATCACCCTCCCATCCACCGCGCTCTACTCCAGTTTCTACCCAGGGTCTGATCGAGTACCTGGTGAGAGTATGGCGGCGCCCACCGCTGGTGTACTGCGACTACCACGGCCACTCGCGCAAGAAGAACGTGTTCTTCTACGGCTGCGCGGCCTCCGAGAGCTGGTGCAGCACCGACCGACTCCAACATGATGACCCCGTTAAATACCTTGTGAGTATACTCTTTGAAAAGACAGGTTGGACAGATAATGGGGATGGGGATAAGTACGGGGAATTGAGGATTGGGGTGGGGCCTATGTCCAGGCAAAATAGGGCTCTGAATATTATTTTGACTTGAAATCAAATAGCTTTGTATTGAAAACAATTATTGTTAGTTACTATGACATAGCACGTTACTTAAATGTACTAACGTTACTTAAAAGTACTAAATAAGCTTATCTTCATCGCGCTCTGACGTCGATTTAGTAATAAAATGAAGATCCATATCCGTAACCGCGGATCTTGACACGAACTATCCGTATTCGGATCCGTATCCGCAGATATGTGCACTTTTACACAATCCAGCACATCAGTAGTCAGTGAAATAATGTGGACGTTTAATAACATGTTACGAATTTAAAAATATTAAGTAACCGTGTCTAGAATACATAAATCCAAGGATTCTGTCAAATTTAATACTGCAATTTAGACGTTTACATGAAATTTAACCTTAACAAGTATGTATATATACATATTATCATAGGAATAATAACACTTTTAACCATAATATTTCTAGATGCAGAATGGAGAAAGAGTCTTATTTCTTCCTCACTAGAGTGTTCATTTGCTCGTCGTAGGTAAAAAGTTAACAACACAAAAGACTAGAGTGAAGGAAAATATTTAAAATTCTTAGAACCATTATTGCACTTCTGCCATTTATGAGATTTTTAATGTTTCCAATTTTAAAGGTCTTGCAGTATGATCATTAACACTCTCATTATACTTGTCTTCATAAAATATTTAGTACACCTTATGGCTTATGGTTTATGCCACTTTTGAAGACAAAGCCGCGTTGAATACTTTAGACAAGTTATATAGCATAGAGAGTTCTGTTACATCATCAGCTATAATAGAATTTCACCTTTATTATATTTGTTAGGGTATAAATACTACAGTCACATAAACTATTTAGGATAAGAGTAAAAATATAATAATAAGCAACGACCTTTTTGCTTATTTGTATAGAAAGCAAAACTGCAAAAAAAATAGACGCAGTATAGAACAGTAGAACAGCTTTTTGAAAGAAAGGCGCGATTTTCTCTTATTCTATGTCAGTCGTGACGTTTTGCGTGCGGATTTAAACACAATAAAAAACCGTTTGTATGTAGAGTGTAGACTTTAGTGACGTAGTGTGAATCGTCCATAGACAGTACAGATTGCGATAAATTTATCTATGATTTTTCTATTACGATTAATGTTGGTGATATTGGTAGATTTTGCCTGCGCTAATGCATCGTATCTCGCCGGCGTTCGCGCTGGGTTCGTGCGCGTTCCACGTTGGGCGCGACCGGGAGAGTACGGCGCGCGTCGCGGTGTGGCGACACCTGAACGTGCCCGCCTCATACACCATGGAGGCCTCCTTCTGTGGCTTCGACCGGGGACCCTACAAGGTAAGCTGCGACTAGATTCTGTAACATTTAATTTCGAAAACAAGCCTTCTAGGATACGATGCAACAAGTGAACTAGCGAGCACACAGCGAAGCGAGCGATCGAGGAGATCGAGCAATATCTGAGATTTGAATTCCAGGTTTTATAATAATTCATCAAGATTTCCAGGGCTTGTAATAATCTAAGAGCTAAGTTGTAAGGGATGTTCTGGGGTTCTGTTCTGGCAAGCATCGTTTACAACACGTTCACAAGGTAGCCCGCAATTCTCGAGGTCAGAGTTAAAAGACTAAGGGGCCTGATTCACCGCTTTCTGATAAATATTCTGTGAGACTATTCACAACTGTTTTAAAAGATCCTCCAGACAACATCTGTCAAATAAAGTTTTGGATAGACTATCTGTAAGCGATGAAAAAGCCCCTTAGAAAACTAGTTATTAAGACTCACACTAATTATAAAAGTTATAAAACAATATTTTCCCAGCTACTACTACTACTATATATCAAGCAAAGTTTATTATTTATCAATAAAAACTCCCTATTTAACGGCTGTATGTAAAAGTTGCTTGTTTTTTTTTGCCATAATTACGAGAGTACATCGTTTTAACGTTCTCGATGTAACAGACTCATCTAGCGATTAAAACAACGCGCGATGAAAGATAATGAATGTGCTTTCAATCTTTGTTACGTCAGCATAATTGCGGCGGCGCGGCGCAGGCGCAGGCGAAAAATAAAACTATGGCCCCGTGTCTCGCCCATACTTTACTGTCTTACCTCTTAATTATGTTATTTTCACGCTGCATTAAAAATAGTCTACGAAACTGCAGGGGCGCCCAACAATTCGTATTCAATATCCAAATGAGATTTTTCCTCTTAAAGTTGATCCCTGTAAAGTGCGCGCAGTTTTCAATTCTTCGATACTGAACGATTATCATTCTGAAATGTTTTGGATATAGTCATAAAAAAAATATATTTAACCTGAAGAAAACTGTTTACAACCCCTGCAGAGTTCTAGTACCGACTCCCACACTACGTCATTCTGCATAATGTACAGGTAAAATCTTCATTGCTTTTAGACTGCAGTTAGTGTTACTGCACCACGGAAATTCATTACGAAATGTTTCTTATAACGAACTCACCGCGTCACAAAATGTCAATATGGAGTTTGCCTATTTCGATATACGATTATCGAAATAGGCAAACTCCATAATGACATTTTATTTAAAGTTTTGTGTCATAATTTTAAAACTTAAATAATAGCGTTCTCATTAAGGAATGTTATTTCTCATGCCTAAAGATAGCTGATTTCGTAGCAACATGGGATCGTCAAGTCACTTTTGATCCTCTGAAAAAGTTACGAGTCGGAAAAGTTACAAGTGCTCTGAATATCAGCGACTCTACCTAGAGAAAATCAATCATATCGTATGATTTTTTTTTAAAGTCAGTTTACTGAAGATACTAACTTTACACGTGTTTTACAGAATTTTCTAACGGACGATTAGCCCACCGCACAATCTATCAGCTAAAAGTAGGAGATATCCGATTTCCGTTTTTTCATAGAGTTTTCTTACAACGAAGTATTTACCTAACTTTGTCTTGTTATAACAATATGTTTCTTACAGGGCTTTCACCTGAGCACGAGGCATCTTCAGGAGGTTGGCGGTGACTTCTGCGAGGCGCTGAGCTGTCTCGCCGACAGTTCGGCCAGCGTGGACGTTCAGCTCACCAGAGACCTACACGGGTTAGTTGGATTACTGGCCTATAGGAAGGTTTAATGATTAGGATTGTCGAATCTTGTTTATCTTATTGATAAATGAAATTCAATTGCTAAACAGAGAAATTATATAAAACATTAGTTAACTTAAATAAAAAAAATAGGAACGCATTTTCAACTCTTGATTCTGCGAGTGTATATGGGCGTAGCTCGTTTACTTCTTAATTTTATAAAAAAAATATTATAAGACATGGGAAAGTATAACCTTAGGATTGTCAAGTTAAATCGAATTGCATTTTTTTTTTAAATTAATTGAAAAATAAATTTCAAAATTATTTTGTGATTGGCGGGCAAACATCACTGAAATATTTTGATTACTAAGATAACCTTAACAAGCAGTTTAAGATAAAGAAAAAAATATAACAGTCTTATAATTTTTTCCTGTTGTACTTATTCAAACTTTTACGGCAATAAGATTAAGAAGTAACCCACTGCGCGCTGGACAAGTCAATGTCAGCATTTAGTTCATTTATTATCTCGTCTAGGTCATTAATTTGAGGCTATTTTTTTATGCCAAAAAAAAGTGCCACCGAGAACGAACACGATCGACTCCTGTCCCCCAGAAAGCCATAAATCTGGAGATAGGTACGGGGCGAGGTTGTTCGGGATTCTAGATTAATATTTATGCAGCGTCCCTCGCACAATGTAAAGCTATTTATCACAGGATAAAAATAATCACGTGCGAAGTATAACACGCAAAAGTTAAAAAGGTGCCATGTTATAGGATAAATATATGAAAGCAGACGCCTTGTTAATTTTTGCGTGTTGTATTGTACATGTGTGTGTGAGTGGATAAACTGATTTTTTTATTTTGAACTCGTGTGTGAACAACGAGGTGGCCAAATTGTAAATCATGACTTTATTTTATTGACAGAAATATAATTGAAATAGACATAGTGGAGAACGCTGAAAAAAATTGTAGGCAAGTGCTTGTTACTTGTTAAAAACTCTTTATTAATTGTGATACTAACTTTTTTTTCGATTTACCAATAATTTGCGTTTACCCGCACGTCTTGTTTCCTTGTTACTTTTTTGTTTTTATTGTTCCAAAATTAATTAACCAATTTTATCACCTTTTCTATAACCTACATATCACAAACAAACCTACTTACTTTTTTGTTATTTATATATTTTATTTATAAACTTAATCACGAAGTGCTATAAAACTACATTAAAGCGTTTAATAAAAATAACAAAAAAAAGGTGTTACACATGTGCTAGTTAAAGTCTTTTAACTAGCACATGTGTAACACCTTTTTTTTTTGTTATTTTTGTTAAAGGGCACGTACATGCCTTTCAAAACTTCAACTAGCGCCCATCGTGGGATGATGGATCATTTTATTATGAAGCTATTTAATTATCATATTTTGTTGGCAGAAAAATCGAAGTAGACAGCGAAGGCTCCGCCACCGACAGTGTTCTAAAAACAGACTCCGATGAAGATTTCGACTAGTTTTTTTTTTCTAAACCTAATCATAGTATACGAGCTAGTCGTGAAACTTTGCGAAAACAGAAAACATCTTGTGGTATTGTATTGCACACATCGTTTACTATAACAACTCGTTAGTTCTTCAATTCTCTTATTTTTAAATGTTGGATCTTACGTTTAAGATCCAACATTTAAAAATTTGTTTTGAAAATTTCCGTGGGATTTCTGTAATGAAAGTTGTGAGCGACCTATCCTTAACATTGAAGACATAGTGAAAGAAGCGGGTAACTAACATTTAAAAATCTATCGGATCTTTACGTAAATGGATGGTTAAGGACGAAAAAAAATATTTGAAATTAAAATAATGTGGATTTGATGTACTCGTATAGCTAGATACACTAGCTAGATATTGGAATAGGTAAGTTACAAGATTATTTGCAATTTCATAGGAAAAAAATAGTATTCATTTAAAGGTTGCAAAATGTTAGTTGTCAGTTTTTAGAATCCTGGAAAGCGAAAAAGCCCTATTTTAGACTAGACTTATGCTAGTTTTCCTAAAAGTTAATAGGCCTTAACATTTGAGGGCTCTAAATACGCTAGAGTTTATTATATAACTATAGTATAATATACTTGTTTATTATATAACTAAGGGCCTGTTTCACCACTTCCTGATATGTGTCGGATAGGATAATTATAGCTAATTTGTGAAATATTTAATTGGGGATTGCTTTCCCGACACTTATCAGAATGCGGTGCAACATCCCCTTAGCGTTTGGTTTTTATGATTTATGGTAGTTTTCTTTTAGTTCGTGTTAAATTAATTATAGTGTTTGGTTAAATTAAACTTATGGTTTTGGTTGACATGTGATATTATGAACTATTATGTGACTCGTGATCTCATTAACAATAAATGTTGGGAAACTTTCGTCTTTGTTCCTTTATTTTCCTCGACTTCTCCCTTAAGAGCTTTGTAGAGCAAACCGTTTTCATACAGGGCTATAACGTTTTCCATATTCTCAACTGTCAGTTTAAGTAATAAAGTTTTAGTATGTCGTGGAAAAACCTCAGAACTAGGCTTGTATGCTTTTATTTTTTAAACATACCTTGTAGAGAATGAAAGCCCATATTACATGGCAGTCATAATATATAACCGTCTACCCGAAGAAATAAAAAATGAAACTAAAATAAACATATTTACAAGAAAACTAAAAACTCACCTAATAAAAAAATGTTTTTACTCTATGAAAAAATTTTTCTCCAAAGAAAATGATTAGCTATATGTAAAAGAAACCAAAGTTCATAAAATATATTGGTATGCTATGTACGAAACAAT
>JAOTAV010094262.1:0-10940 GCA_026546445.1 Cyclargus thomasi | reverse complement strand
GTTGCGGGTATGAACTACTAGTAGTAAATAATTATAAAATCTTTATTTGCACACAACAAAAAATTAAAAACAAACAAAGAGAAGGGGATCATTTTTGTGTACTACAAAAATAATCCCCTCGAAAAGGTCTAAATAAAGTCCGCGACAGCATGTCTAGATTTTACTAGAAGGTTGACTCGCTACGACCATTTTTATGGAAATCGAAATTATCCTAAACTTCTTAAGTAAAATTCATTATATTTTGCCAAGGTGTTAATGAACCCTTATCTAAATTAATAAGTTACAATAATTAATACTTTCATTACCACGCAGGCGTAGTCGCGAGCAACAACTAGTCGTTAATAAATTTAACTCTCAGTTAAAAATTTAATGTATGTAAATTGCCATAGTAAAAAAAAACAATTTTAAACAAAAACACAAAACACAAGCGTAAGGGTCATTTCGGTGTAAACGTTTCTCACCGTACACTTAAAACAAGGGGTCCCTGACAAGGGGCGTCTAGGGCCCCTCAGGCGCGGATACCACCTAATGAATTCAGGGGATCTGAGGACCCCTTCCCTAAGCTGAGCTGGCAATTTAGCCGCTAAGCGATGCATTTATCAACTACCCCGTTGATTTACGCCTCACGAACGTAGAGGATTCCGGAACACAAGCTAAGAGACAAAAATGGCTGCGGTAAAAGCTATATTTTTAGCGGCACCGGAAATTAAAAATATTATAAGTTATAATAAATCGTATATAACACAGCCTTTTTTATTTATACAGGATGTAAAAAAAGTAATAGCTCATAATTCAGGGTCATGCGTCCTCTTAAATATATAGTTCTCTGAGAAAAAAAAGTGATTTCTATGGGCAAGTACCACTGAGTTTCGTTACATCCCGCATATAACCTGTTTTATAAGAAATAGCGGCAAGTGTTTTCATTTCATGAATGTACGTAGTTCTGAGGTAAAACAATATATAACTAAACACACAACAATATATAATACATCCAAACCTTGCATTTTTGTTATATTATGTACCTACCAGTTGATGCCCGCAACTTCGCTGCGTGAAAATTTGTATATCCAGGAACCGTACATCTTCCAGGGATAAAAAGTATGGTATGTGGTGTCTGGACTTAATAGCTATTAAATAAAAAACATTTATTCTAATCAAGACAAACAGACATCTTTTTTTGTCGATTTGTGTTCTATTACTGTTCATAAGTTTATTAGTTTGTAAAAATATTAATTGTATAGACGAGCCAATTTTACTTTTTTTTTACATGTATAGATAAATATTCTTCCGTCATGTTTCGAGCTAAGCGCAATCATAACTTTATTAAATAATCCAACTTAACGAAACTTGGTTAAGCCATTTCAAGTTACAAGTTGCAACGTTGCTAGTCATACTTTAAGAAACTCGAATTTAACTGTATAAAGTTTACGCCCGCCTTTATTTCCGAGAATATGAAAATTCTAACACAGAAAGCTGAGCCAATGCCTCACAAATGGGAAATGAAAACAGGAAAGCGCCACATACAGCTCCATATAGAGGGAAAAACTAGTCTATGTACCAAGAATTGTTAATACGTGTTCAGAGAAAGAAAGGAGGACGAATTTCTCACTTTTTACCCTTCATTTTAGTTCGAGATGAAGGGCAAAAGAAAGAAATATTCGGTCCCCTTTTTCGGCCCCCAGCACCTAAAGGTACAGACAGAATAGGGTTCGACGTGAACTACGTGACAAGACGATGTGATGCAGCCTTATGCCTAGACACGAGACAGCCCAACACAATCTGGCAAGTCTATCAATTCAATCTATATAATAAAATTCATTTTATAAATAAATCATTCAATTCAAAAAAACAATGTATCCCCTCGTCATGAATGAGGTGAAAAGACACGAGCTGTGCCCCGCGGTATTATCCGAAGCTTATTCTAAAATCAATATTATAATAGTAACTTATATGTAAAACCAGGAGACCAGCTAGATATATGTCAAATGTCATCAAAATCGGTCCAGCCTATTTAGCGTGACTCCCACTCACAAATTCACAAACTTTCGAGTTTATAATTTTAAGGGGATAAGATTGGAAATTCCACTTTTTTATTCATAACAGTTACTTCTCGAAATCTTAAGACATTTCGGAATAACCTAAGATATCAATTAGGGGGACATTGGGAAACCGATTTCCAAACGTAAGTCGTAAGTTTTTATATCGCCGCATTTTAAAACTTATTTTAAAATTAAAATCAGACCGCCGGCCTTACTAAATTGGAAAAACCGAGTTGTTTACAATATCAAAGATTTTAAATGTCTTAAATGTTATCTTGATGTAACACGCAAAGTTTACTAATCGTTCTCGATCTCAGGAAAGTTTTTCTAAATTTAAATGTTTTGAAAGAATATATTTTTAGCTAAAACCCAAGAAATAAGGTAAATAAGCGGGTTAAAACTTATTTTCCTTTCAATTTTCAAATTATATTGTAATGTCTAGTTTAAATGTTTGGTTTATTTATTAAAGATTTGTTTGTGTTTTTGTTCATGATTTTCACGACACAGAGAATCCTAGCGTGAAGATCAGAGATTGTTAAGAATATGTGTAAAAATCTGAAATGAAAAAAAAACTATTTTAATTATTTCTTTATTGCAAAAATATATTTAGTATGAAAGGTTTTCTTGTATTTCAAAACATATATCGTGGACAAACAGATGCCATTATAATTATAATAACATCAGGATTCAGGATGTGTTTAGCGACATCTTGTGTTGTCTGAGAGGATGAAAGCATTTAGTGAACAGTCTGCATTATTTTCATTACAATTACAGCCAGACATTGCACATGGATGCGTTTAAACAAAGTAAAGATTTTAATATATACTTGCAGACCCGATAAACGTTGTCCTGCCCGTCCGGTTTGTGAATCTAAACCATTCTAAAATCCCCTAATAAAATTCATAAAAATTGGTCCTGTCGTTTGGGAGTTCAGTGACAAATACACGCACACAAAATTATACTAAATCGTCGTTTTTTACGAATAAGGGCGCAATTGCAAAATGCGAACTTTACAGGCGAAGGATTTCTTTCTTTCCGTGGGAAAAGGACCTATATATTTATTTATATACCAGAATATAAATAAATATAATGCCAAAATGACTAGCCGAGCTAAGATACATTGGTGTATCTCTCTCTCTGTTGTCTCTGTAGTCATAATCGTCGATATCGGCATATATCTCTACTCCCTAACATACGTACGTCGAGAGATACATTTCTCGTTCGAAGACTAGTATCGAAAAAAACGTTGACTCTTCTCATAATATCAAAATCTTGACTAAGTTCGATAAAATGTGTTGCCATGTAAAAGTTCGCAGACGAAAGCAGCACGTATTAAAAACAAATCACAAAAAATATTTTTAATTTTGTCGACAAAAACGAGAAGAAGAATTGTCATGTTAGGGTCAATAGAGATAAAGAGATAAACGAGTAAACGTCAAATAAAGGTGTAGACAATATTTTCACGATGGCTTATCTTAGCCCGGCAGGGCGCCCTTATTCGTACAACTCATAATACAACGAAAGATGAAAATAGTAACTGCAACATGACATAAAGATATACACAAAATTTTGCTTGTAAATACGAAATCTTAAATGAGAGAGAGATAAATATTGTCTATTTTTCTCATTTCCAATAGTCTACGATTGTCTACTCGGCAAGACGAAGCTTTTTAAAGCCAGACTAGTCGCAATAAGTTATTATAATACTGCGAGTTGCCAAAATCGATGGCTTAGCCTGCGAGCGTAATTGCAGACTTCCAACATTGATCGCGCCTAAACACTAGAAACGCCTTTTATTTTTAGCACCTAAATTTATACTACCTTTTTTAAGCACCTTTAATTTATACTACATTTTAGTTTAAGCACCTTTAATTTATACTACCTTTTCTTTAGATAACTTGCGTAAATTTTACTACCTTTTAATTATGCAATATTTTCGTAGTGTTATTTTTACCTCGTGTAGTAAATCTGCCACATTATGACTCTACCACTGCATTGGTTCTAAAATAGAGCCTTTCGAGGTTGTCCTCAAAATAGATGCACTATTTTGAAATAATTGAGAGAAGTGCATGAAGCAGATAACTAACACATGCTAGTTTTTTTTTTCAACCTTGTTGTTGTTCAAAGTTGAGTTTCGACCGTGAACGCGTTTCGCGTTTACAAAGATTTTATATGGGATTTGTATAATAGGAGAAATTGAAAGAGAGCCAGTTAACGGACCTACGTCCTATGTCGGAATAGAATGAATGAACGATATTGACCCACCAAATTACTTAGATCCACGATCTGTATCTGTTTCAACTTCTCTGATTGTACGTGTGACCGTAAGCATCGCTAGATGGCGCTTTACACCCCATATAAAATCTTAGTAAACGTGGATCGCGTTTACGGTCGATTGCAAAAAAAAAACCTTGCACTCGTTACTCGGAATATTTTTCAGCGCGGCGAAATATGCAGTTTCGGGGCAGGCATATTATGTTAATAAATACAGTAGCTCCCTGGTACATGTAAATTTCAGCGATAACTCATTTAAATATAGTTGCAACACGATTGTCCAGAGTCCAGACTAATTGATAATTCATTGATCACAGCTTCATATCATATATAGTTTGTATTCATATCATTATATAGTTTGTAGAGTAAACAAAATTGGACCTAGGTTCAGTGGCGTAACTACAAGGTGACAAGCCGGCAAAATGCCACGGGCCCATAGCCGGAAGGGGCCCCCGATCAGCCCCCTAGACAAGTGGCAAGCAATTAAGTTTTACAATAACCGCTTGACGTGTTTTTGTATTGGATTAACATAGTGGAACAAAAACGAATTTGCCACGGTATAGTTACGCCACTGCCTACGTTATATCAATTCAGATTTGACTGGACGCAAATGTACGATTTCCGTATTAGGTTTCCGAATTCGTTATCCTCATTCGGACACAATGCAGAATTTCCGTACGGAGAAAAATGAACTTGTATGCTAGCTAATGTAGTGACTGTTTTAATGTGTTCGTGTATACTTATACATGATTTCCACTGAGAGGCGTTCAGTTTGAAAATTATTAATGTTCAGTTTATACTTACAACTTTAACTTAAAACAGAATGAAAACGAATATTTTCTATTTATGAACTAATAATAATACTATTTACTAAGTAATTAAATCATAATATTACTAGGTTACCGTGTAATAATAATTTCAAAGCAAAATAATATTCAAGGCCTTAGGGCAAATTATGGCATAAGAGTTAAACCATAACAGCTTAACATCTATAGCAATTATACAGTCAGATGTAGTACTAATTAGCCGCTTATTTTTAATGTTAAAGACATGGATTTCGTCACCATATCTCATTTTATGAGGCTATTATGTAATAAGGGGATTTGAATACATAAAACGTAAGAAAGTCGCCGATTTTCGATGATATATCTATTATATCACCGATATCAGGAAGTTAACTACGAGATCAACACGAAAAGATTTATGCAACGAAGAAAGTTGTGATGTAAGAAATCAATTTTGTAGTTTAGCTTCATGTGTAACGGAACCCCGTCAGCTTAACTAGAGGTCACAACGGTTTCTGAATGATGCGTGTTGATTTTCAGTTTGTTTTTTAATATTACGGATCTATACAGGATGTATTAAAATTAAGTGATAAAACTTTAGGGATCCTATGTGCCCCTGATATAGAGTTAACTGTGAAAGTAGCACCGCTGAAAGCGAAATTTTTTTGCGATTTGAATGGGCAAACTCATGTCGCTGGGGTGCTTGGCCATACAAATCACAAAAATTTTTTTTCGCTTTCAGCGCTCACAGTGAGCTAGGCACACATTCGATCCCTTAAGTTTAGTCACTTATATTTTTAAAACCCTATATAAGATTTTAAATAGAACGTTTCTGTTTCAACGAATATACTCGAATAAGTTTTGTTACAAATTAATTACCTGTCCATATTAAGAAATGTGACACACGCTAACTAGTAACTTAAGATTTTCTTCTAAAAAACTTAATACATCACACAAAAAACAAATTTTGATACGACATTAATTGCTAACTTATTTATCTTTGAAAAGTTACGAGTGTAATTAAGTTGATCGATATTTCTATTTAAGTGTTATCGTAAGATTATGAGTATTAGTCCAAAAATATATTTAATCCGATTCTTATATGGAACATGAATCAAATGAAAAAAAAATGTTAGTCATGTTCTCCTACTAACTTACTGATTTATTGGTCATATCATTATAGTGGTAAACTATAACCGCTTCATACTTAGATCTCCGATCTCAGCCGTAAAAGCACCTTCACACGTGAGGCAACGATGGATAACCACTAACCATAATTGAAAACATATTTCAATTATAGTTAATAGTTATAAGTGGACATAAGTGGAAGAAGAATAACTAACATTTTACAACCTTTGAACAAATACTATTTTTTCACATGAAATCGTAACAAATCTTGTAACTTACCTATTTCATTATCTAGCTGGTGTATCTAGCTATATATGAAATCCACATTATTTTAATTTCAGATAGTTTTTCTCATAGGCGTATAAAGAGGGGAGGGCCCACCCCAGAATGATATGGTAAATAATTTTTATGCCGGAAAAATGTATGGTTCCGCGCGATAAATTTTGGTGCAACAAATTTACGGGAGGTTCTTCATGTAGTTACTAATTTTTTTTTATGTTACTAGCCAAAGCCGCAGATAGTGTAGATACTAAGGCCCGGTTTAGATTTAATTAAGTACAGTAGCGAGTTAACAAAACGGTTAGCTAAAAATTAAGTAGTAAATATTAAGTGACGTTCAAACGTAGGCAAGTTAAGTAATCATAAGTTGTTGGTTTGGACGGAATTACTGTCTACAAACTAATTACATTTAATATTTTACTCAACTAAATAATTATTGTATTAAAATTTTTGATAAATGAAATAATATAATATGAACTGTACTAAACCCAAACATCTACAGTCTACACCCTGGTAATAGGATCGCGTTCTATTTAAGCCAACTTAATTAACAACTTACAACTTTACCGTTCAAACGTCAAAAATATCTAAACTCGCCGATCGCGCAAGTTAACTCGCAACTTAACTAAATTAAGCATATATCGGCCCTGAGGTTAACTTAAAAGGGGCTCGGGCTCCCCGAAAAATGGATCTAGACACGCCAATGGTTTTTCTAGTCCCAAATCTTCCATTTAAGCAAGAATCCGGCAGATTTTTAAATGTTAGTTACCCGCATCTTCCGCTTGTGTCTTCAATTATTATCTCTACAATTATTGTAAATCTGTGTTATAGCGTCAAGAATCGCTACTAATAACGGGCATACCTTTACAACACCACAGACTCTACAGTGTATTATCGCTCATATTGGTGGTCAAACAGAGACATAGTATAAAACAAAATTTATACAAGGTTTTCACGGCGATGATAAAATATAATGGTCACGTCGATGTCTATGAAATGAATGTGTGAGTAAACTTAGCCACGGGCACTCACTTATATGCAGTTCTATTGTGTAGTTTATGATAATCATCATTATCATCATCATCATCAGCCTATCGCCGTCCACTGCTGAACGTAGGCCTCCCCCAGTGAGCGTCAACCATCCCGATCTTGGGCAGCCCTCATCCATCCGCTGCCGGCCACTTTCCTTAAATCGTCGGTCCAACGTGTTGCGGGACGTCCTACACTACGTTTGCCTAAGCGTGGTCTCCACTCTAGTACTCGTCTGCTCCATCTACCGTCTTCCCGTCTACAGACATGACCAGCCCACTTCCACTTCAGCGTACTAATTCTATGAGCTACATCGGTGACTTTAGTTCTCTGGCGGATCACCGTGTTGGGAATTTTATCGACCAGAGATACTCCCAACATAGCTCTTTCCATAGCACGCTGAGCTACCTTGAACTTGTGAATTAGTCCTTCGGTGAGTGAGTTTATGATAACATTCGTTAGTATTGCTGTCCCTACATATTCTAGCATGATGTAGAAACATCATCATCACATGTCGTAAAACCAGCGTAAAACAGCGCTTGCGCCATGTTTCGTCGAGTTTACCGTAAGCCCGACTCCCGACCCTCTATTTTCTTATCCTATTCTCTCTAAAAAGGCCAAACACTTGCAGCTCTTCTGATCTTGCAAGATAAACCGTTTCCCCGGGAAAATAAGACGGGATTTTCTTGTTCATATTATGATTGAAACGTTCATGACTGATATGATAATGACCTATATTGATATCACAAATAAAACCCACTGCTAGTTGGAGAACAAGGACTTAAGTCTTGAAATTTATGACTTTGCTTTGGAAAGTAAGGGCTGAGGCTACTAAGACTTAGGTCTGAATTGTAGACATAGTGGAAGAAGGGGTAGCTAAGATTTTAAAAACTGACGGATTTTTGCGTAAATGGAAACTTTAGGAATCAAAAAAAGGATTCGAATTTAAAATAGTGTGGATTTGATGTAAAGCTAGAACTAAACAAGCTGGACAATTAAATAGCTAAATTACAAGATTTATCTAAATTTTATGGAAACAAATGAGTATTTATTCGAAGAATGTAAAATCTTACTTGTTCGCTTCTTCCACTTATGTCTATTATATTATATTTCACAACTATAATAGGAACTATAAAAGTCTACCTCGCTAGATATCTACGTGTTGGAATGTCCCACTTTATCTTCTAAAATCATGTTCTTACTTCTTATTCATATATAACGGAAAAGTCATCTTACAATCCAATCTTTCCTCTTACGTTTTGACGGAAGATTCGTTCATATTTTCCTTAATATAGGTCTTTTTCCTCTGAAATCCTAAACAACTTCATAGGCGGCTGGTTTTATTGCTCCAATATATGGAGTAATGTTCAATATTAACATAGGAATTGAGAGATTATTCAAACAGAACTCTCTTTTCAGTTTTCCGCAACTTTCGCTCATAATTCTAGGCCTAAACTAGTTTTTAAGATTAATAAGATTTACAATTTATGGAACTGGCGGTGCTTTTGACAAATTAGTTTATTACGATATTTAGATTTTATAATTACTTATTAATGGATATTTAATTTACTATTTTTATACATACCGTAGTAAATATTGTTTAAAATTTATTTTATCAATCACAACAAATGAACATTCCAAACAACGACTATCAGCTGATAACACAACACTCACTGCACTGCGGCCACTTTAAATTAATAAAGTTGCGAGTACACTCGCGGGTTCACGACCAAATCTCGATGTTTTCCGACCAAATAAGCGATTTTCCGACGAAGCCCGCGGCTTTCCGACGACCTCCGACAAGATGTGTGTTGAGTCGGAAGAGACGTAACGCACTGGCGCGAGCGCCACGCTTCGCCCGCGACCGCTGCATACAAAACCATAGGGCTGCCTCTTACATAATATTAATGGAATATGACTACTTTGCCTAACTTTCTTAGTAGATAAATGGAGTTACGAATTATGAATACTCATTACTTTTGATACCCCTTTTGTTTTACAGAAAGATAAGAAAGGGCCCATTTTAGGAGTCCCTACAATAATCTCATGTAATTATATTAATTTTCACTAAGGTATAGTATTTGTACAATTAATGAATCAGTACAGGAGCATGATATTCTTCATTTTTTATTTTTGTGTTAAGGTTTCATTAAAATCAAGAGCCCCATGCTCTTCTGACTGAGCTAGCCGGGAATTGCCTTATGAATCACATGTAAGTTACACGTTTTTTATTAAATGTGAAATCGCACTTGTGTGTCTTTCCTACTGATAAAAAAGAAATTTAAAAATTAAGTAGGTAAAATAAATCTAACCAACAACGAATTATGACAAATATACTGAGTAAATTCAGCGAAAAAATAATATTTTTTTAAGAAGTTCACTGTTCAAGTATCCCATTAGAGGCAACCCTATATTCATTGCATATTAACAGAGACAATAGGCCGTTCAGGGCATCGGCGACGCGACTCGGCGCAGACAGTGGGTACGGTCGCCTACTGTTACTGTGACTGTTACTGAACCTTAACACCAACGAATAAGGTCGAAAGTAGCACCAAATCTGTTGACGACTCCACATGAATACGGTAGAGCTACGTCCGTACTGAGTATTGAAATACTGACTCAGCGCAAAACTGCGATAAGCTTCATCGATGTACTCTCTTTTAAGGACATTCCAAAGTTTTATGCACCGACAGATAAGTTGATTTTTTGTATTTGACATCGAGACTTCCTACCACGCTTACACAGGGAAAAAGGAAAAACTTATATGGAATCTTCTTTTTTAATTTGAAAGCTGACTGACGAAGACTACATTAAAGAGTTATACACGTGAATATTTGTAGGTAAGGGGGTAAGTTTTTGGTAGTGAAATTGAAGTTTTGGTAGCTTTAATGAGACCTCCATGTATGAATATGTCAATGATCGCTTTTTTCATCAGTACTTAAAACATTCGTGAATACGCAATTCTGTTGAGTAGGGATTGAAAAAGTGATATTTAATGATAACGAGCGCCAATCGCGAGTGAAAGGTATCGGTAAAGCTTCGTAATTGAAAATAATGATTGGAAATTCCTCGAATGATCTCTTTACTGGAGTTTTCGAATTATATTCTATTGACTTTCTATAGAAATATTTTAAGGAAATTAACACGAAATGTATGTACAGTAGCGATTATTTTGAAAATAATAGGAAACTTTGCATGATTTAGAGCGTCCGTAGCCTAGTAGAACTTTGGTTCGCACTCGAAAGGGTACGGGTTCGAACCCCAGTGGAGACGTGTACTAATGGTGGAGACCATATTCCTATTCCCATTCCCTCAGAAAGGCCGGCAAAGCACTTGCGACTCTTCGGATGTCACGAGTGTCCATGGGTGACGGCAGTTGCTTTCCATCAGTTAACCCGTCTGCTCG
>JAOTAV010094261.1:0-10943 GCA_026546445.1 Cyclargus thomasi | reverse complement strand
TTCGGTTTGGCGAGATAAATTTGTAATAGTTGTTAAGTTTTATTTAATTAAATAAATAAAAAAAAAAAAAAAAAAAAAAAATGCAGGCTGATCACCTGATTGTACGATAAGTAAGATGATCCATTCGTCGGATGGGCGTGTAAAGTCGGTCCTGCACCTGATCTCACGCCAGTCGCGTCGTTCATCCGTCCCAGTGGGTTGTAGGGTAAAGGAAGAGTGCTCTTGTGTACTGCGCACACACTTGGGCACTATAAAATTACTCCTGCGTAACAGACCGTATTTCTATGGAACCCTGAGTTATTATTATTTATATGGTTTAGTATATCCCACAGTAAAACTACTATAATATTATATACACAAACACATCTAAATATTTTCTAAACAAAAATTCTTTTACATTATAACTTTGTCATGTAACGGTAGCTTAATTCAGCGAAAATAAAGCTTTTATGGGTAAAACAAAAAAAAAAAACGAAAACGAAATAAAATTGCAGCAAATTATATCAGTGTTGCCATTTAAAACAACAATTCGTCCAAATTTGCCCCGAGGGTGAGTTTTTATCGTGGAAATATTTTTACTGTGTCATAATACCGGTTATTTTGAGATATTTGATTGCGGAGGTTCAAAATTGTTGTTTAATTTATTTGAGGGGTGCACGCGATACCGAAGGATTTTTATGAAATTAGAGGGCAAACGAGCCAACGTGTCACCTAATGGAAAGCGACTCGCGTCGTTAACCAACATCAAACAAAACAAAAGAAACTAAGGGAAGAGGGAAGGGTGGCAGGAAGTTTGGCCTCTATTAAAATCACACATTCGATCGACGAAACATAGGATATGCAATGCTTTACATCGGTTTTATAAGAGCCCGTGGTATTTTTTTGATCAACCCATTCGTGTCGAGGCTCTCCCGAAGCAAGTTCGTAATTACATACATCCCTTTGAAGTCGCAATAACAGAACCGCAAACGAATCCGCATCGTCCCCCCCACCCTAGCTATCAAAAGAAAATGCCAATATCCACCGTCAATTTGAATTTTCTATGTAACCGAACATAATAGCTGCTTTATTGAAATAATTTTAATTAGATCCGCTTCGGATCCGGAGAATCCCGTAATTAAAATCTATTATTTGAGGGGAATTTATTATTTGGAAAATCTAAAGTGGTTCTGGTCTCTGGTTGAAATTAGGAAGTGGAGGAGATTTGAAATGGAAATGATCACTTGATAGCAGCAAAAGTTATACAAGAGAAATATGTCAAATACAAGAGAAATATGTCAAAGACAAGAGAAATATGTCAAATTACGTTAAGTCATAATTTTAGACAACGCAAAAATAGGGATGTTATTATTTGGCGTGAATTTCTGTCTCTGATGGCTTTTGAGTTATATTTAAAAAATTAAAGTTGTGCGAGTATTCTCAGAAACGTTTCATAAAAAAATCCGGTTAGCTGTCAAAAAGTAGACACCTAATTGGGAATAATAGCTAAATGTATGGTCCCACTGCTGGGCAAAGGTCTCCCAAAGGGCCTTCCATTGTGCTCGCTCTCGCGCCACCACATGTCAGCCTGTATATATACACACTCATTGGCGCCATAATGATTTCCACTCCGTGACCACGGCCGCTGGGAAGCAGCCGAAACGTCGGGAATCAAAAAAGTGCTCCGCGACAAAATGTTAAAAGAAACCATCATTGCGCCATCTTTTTCTTTTTTCTTTTCGTCACAATTCCGAAACCAAAACCGAATATTCCGTCATCACTAGTTTTTTAACTGCTGCCCACTGCACGCCCACTGTGGAGTGAACCAATTCTAACGAAGTTTATATTATTTCTAAGAATCGAATCGATATCGTTATTAGAATCGGATTATGAATGAGGCGCCAATTATTTTTAACAAAAAATTAAAACCGTCTTCCAACGGAAAAAACAAAAATAATAAAAAAGAAACTGAAAAGTATCAAATAAAATTTATTCTTTATTAGTGCCTGTTTTAAAATTCGGTGAGGCATCAGCCTATTTCAGTACAAAATCTTCATTATTTTAAAGTCGGTACCAGCTAACATGTCATGTTTGTCTAAATTTAAATTGACTGGGACCTATTCGGAACAATACCCTATACAACAAAGAAAAAATTTTTAAAAATCGGTTCACAAACGGCGGAGCTATGGTTGAACATACATAAAAAGGGAAGTCGGTTAAAAAGCAGTCGCAGGTTTGAATCTCAGTAAAATTCAACCAAACTACTGTAGATCTACAAGATGGTAAAAATTTATTGTCGTTAAAAATAAAGTTTTAAAATTATCTACAGGATCTGTCAATATATATTTTTTAATTCTCGAGACAACAGAATTGGTAAAAAAAAAAAAATATATGTACCGTTCTCGCAAGGCGTATGAAATATTTTCATACATATATATTAATAACCTAAACTTAATAATTAAAAATAATAAATACGAAAGTGTGTCTGTCTGTTATCTCTTCACATCCAAACCGCTGAAGCGAATTTGCTGAGTTTGGTATGCAGATACTTTGAGCCTCGGGGAAGACACAGGATACTTTTTATCCCGGAAAAATGTACGGTCCCCCAACCGGGCATCATCTAGTCTAGCAATACAAACGGCATCCTAAAAACCCATATCCTCGTGCAACAGAGACAGACACACACCCATCTCGCTCGGCAAAATAAATATTTGTGCGAACGAAATTGGATTTTTAATTAACTTTTACTGCGGGACCAGGTGGCAGGACAAACTCGAGGACAAATAGAAAGTGATAGTTCATCTAAATTGAAAACGTAACGCAGGCGTTCTCAAACGAGGAATCGGGTCACCAGATGAAAAACTACCGTCGCCCATGGACACACGTAACATGAGCAGCAAGCGGGATACCGGCATTTCGAGAGGGGATAGGGGGTAATGTGTTGGGCCTCTAAAAATCACTCGATGTAACAAAGCGTTGTTTCACGCGGGTATTCTGTGAGGCTGTTGTATTTTCGTGTTCGAGCCGTCATATTCCTCTCTCATGGAAAAAGTGACAAGTTAACCCTTGTGGTGAAAATAATGATGATAAAGATGATAATGATTATATTATTATGGTGATTATTGGAATTGACATAACACCCTATTCGTTATAACAAACAGAGGTGCATGGTGTAAGTGACGGTGATGATGATTATAATGTGATAATAATGATGAGTGTTCTCAGAGATGAGTGTGAATGGTAATTAGCTGTCGACACATCGAATTCGGCATACCGTATTTCTTTAAAATTATAGGGCCGGGTGGTGCAGGTGATGATGATATTATGATGACGATGATAATGGGGAGTATATTCTCTAAATCGTGATTAGCTGTCGACATACCGAATTCGTCATAATACCTGATTTCTTTAAAACAAATAGGGCAGCGTGGTGCAAGTGATGATGATATGATGATGATGATGATGATGATGATTATATGATGACGGTGATAATGGGGAGTATATTCTTTAAATTGTAATAGGCTGTCAACATACCGAATTCGGCATGATGCCGAGTTCCTTATATCAAATAGACACAAATGGTGTAAGTAAGCGATGATGATGATGATACGATGATGGTGATGAGGGGGAGTGTTCTCTAAATCGTAATTAGCTGTCGACACACCGAATTCGGCATAATACCGTGTTCCTTATAACAAACAGAGTCGTCCGGTGCAAGTGTTGAAATGTAGCGTTTAAATTTAATTTTTAAACCAAAGAAAAAAATACAATCTGTACATTTTATTATAATGCAAGATATCAGGTCTAATAGACTGGAAATTTTCTCACGATGTTGATGAATTCGAAATCGTTCGTAGTTTTTACCGAATGCTAAGTAAGGGTTAACGTTTTTCGTACATTAATAAAATAATGTTTTGTTTCCAATAAAACCAATTCAGAAACTATCACAGCAAGAAGAACCTACTCAAGAAACTAACATGGCGCGCACTCATTCCTTGTTATTTACCCAACTTTTTAAAATTCTTTATACAATCAAAACCTATTTCTAATACACGCAAAAATTATATTACCAAAAATCAAACAAGTACACCCCAGTCCCATGGCAGAAATTTATTCATAGCCAGTTGACTTGCGCCATTTGGGCGGAATATGTATTCTATTTTATCTATTCCATATAAGCTGTCATCTTTCAGCTGGATTTAACAAAACGCGGCATAATTGACGACACTTCCTTCCTTCCACTTAGAAGAAGCAAATAAATGACATTTTTACAATTTTCGAGTAAATACTACTCTTTTCCTATAAAAATGCAACAAATCTTGTAAGTCACCCATTTCATTGTGTCCAGCTAGTGTATCTGGCTGTACATCAAATTCACATTATTTTAATTTCAACATTAATGAAACCCACTTTTTACTTGCACTGTTTCCACTACAATTACTGTAATTTTTGTTGACGATCAACAGCCTGCTGAACGATCAAAAACCGGCCGTGTTTTACTTATAAAATTATTATAAAGTAAAATCACAGTGAATATAGTGGAAACAGTGCGAATAAAATGTTTCATTAATGTTGAACATGAAATTCGACCAACAACCAAAAATACAATCAGTTACGTATATATTTTAATTTAAAATCATTTTTCTGGTCCTAATGTGTTTAAGCGGGAGAGTTTTGATATGTTATCATCAGTTATCATTTATGTTATTCTTAGTCTAAGAAATCGCTACCTCTCACAACTCGGACCAAACAGGATATTACTGTGGCGACCGTCGGTTCTGCTCCCCTGCCCCCGTACAAAGCGCCCCCTCCCGCTTCACCCCGCGCACGCCGCGGTCAGGGGTCGTCAACTAGTAACTTTTGTTATTACAAATAAACCTTTTCTTGGCCTAGTTTTAAGTTAAGTTGAAAAGGATATCTTAGGTTTGTTGAGGGTTCTTTTTGATAGTTTTTGTTTGTACCATATATTTATTCCGGTCAACTATACATAGTCGATGTTTTATTGATTAGATTTGCATTTAACTACTATACTAGCATTTGCTCGCGGGTACGCCCGCGTGGAACTTGAGTATTTCGTAAGAATACGAGTAATTTTGGGGATTATGTCGATGTTATGTCATAAAATCGAGTCGATTGCTTGCTTTGTTAGAGAGAGATATTATATCAGCCCTAGTACGATTGATAAAACTTAAAGAAGGCAATTTTGTTGTTTCTCTAAGCCAATTTTGATACATAAACTTCTGGTCGAGGAAATAAATGACTATCTCTCACTCCTTGAAGATCTCACGTCTCCCCCTAAATATCATAAAAAAGATACTTAATTACGACCACCGAGCCAAAAGCCACGCTCTCAAGCATTCAGAGGCGTTCGCTCTACTAGCCACGTTCTTTTAATGATGCCTTCGGACAACTCTATCTAATTTTTGAAATTCTCGTGTCAGAGTTTCCGTTGCTATACTCCTCCGAACCAGCTTGACCGATTTTGATGATTTTTTTTGTGCTTATCCAGTATCTATGAGAATCGGCCGACATCTATTTTTCATCCCCCTAAATGTTAGGGATAGAGTTCAACTCTATTTTGGCAAAATAACCTTTGCCGGGTCAGCTAGTAATAATATACTATTACAATTTTCAAGAGCCACACCCCTAAGGATGCGCGCGTTCGCGCTAAACTATAATATACCAATTTCGCTCTACTGTATAACATTATACTGTGTCAGACCACGAATTTTGTACTTAGAATTCGCATAAAAGACAGATAAACTGGAAATTCTGGAATAATTTATGCTCTCGTCGTAAAAAGTAATCTAAAAGGTTAACAAAGGGAACGGCAATTAGGTGTATAACGACCCTCGGGCCTTAGCACGTTGATAGGAGTCAAAAAATATTAACCTGATTTTGGTACTTGGTTAGATTAAAACTTAGCCTACTGCATATGGACGCTATAAAGCATTTGTGTGTTATCCAACAAAAAAAACTTATTTTAAGTTATGGATGCATTATTCCTTAAGATCTAAAGAATTACACTACATTCGTAACTCAAAATCTGATTATTTGTTCGATAAGAAACGACAATGCTTAACAATGTTTATTTAGGACTACTAACTTAGGTAATCGTTTTTAGTGTCTTATCAAAATCGTTTCAGCAGTTTGAGCGCAAAGAGGCGACAAACACATTCGCAGTTATATATTAAGTAATCAATTGAAAGATTGATGTTTGAAATCTTAATTTATTATTTAAAAATCGCTGTCGCTTACCACTCCATCACACTCAGTGTACACCTTTTCCGAAATATTATAGTAGAGAATGCAGATAAACACAAATAAACATACGAGCCAAAACAAACGTGCTAACCTAAGTAGAACCGTTCGACGCTACCGCTTAAGTAACCACTGTCGCTTATCGCACCGCCACTCTCAGTTCGCACCTTTATGAAGGGAAACAAACGAGTTAGAACCGGTTAAAACGCTACTGCTCATGGAACCGCCCCTGCTTATCGCTCCGCCACTCTCAGCGCGCACCTTTCTTAAGGTATTGACTTACCCTGAGGCCTGCCGAAGTAAGATAAGGTCTAATTAAACCTTCCGAAGTTTTTATTCGCCCGCCATGTTTCTTTTACTAAAGACTTTCGGAAAGTTTCTGTAGAGTTGATCCGAGTTTTAGAAACGTTTAGTTTGTCGGAATTTAAAGTTTGGGGTGATAGGACTTTGTTTTGCTATAAACAAAGTAATAATACTTTTGGATAACGCTTACAAAGGGTGTAACGAAACGAAAAATGTATTGCACACTAGCTGTCCCGTGCCCACTGCATTAACCGTTAACGTTAGGGGGTATGCGAAAGCGTCTGTCTGTATGTCTGTTAGCTCTTCACGCTCGAGTCGCGGAACCGATTTTGCTTGGTATAAAGATAATATAAGCCCCGAGGGAGGATATAAGATACTTTTTTATCCCGGAAAATGTGCGGTTCCCGTGCGATACACGTATAGTGGCGCGACGGAGTTGCTGGCATCATAGTATTACTGCCGTCCTCAAGCTTAACAGCCGTTAACCAACACCTGGTCGATTTTGATATTTCGATGCCATCATGATCAGAAGAAAAAACTCTATCGACGTGTATTACCAACATTTTTCCAGCTTTTATAGTCATCGAGTTAACAAAATTAATATTGTCGTTATATACATACAATTCCTTACATTGCAACGCGCGTTTTTTGTACATAGTGGCATTTCAGCTCAAGGACGGCAGACTAGTACTTGTAGTATTTTAAGCCACAAACGGAACCCGGTGTTATAATAATAATATCTATGGACGCTTTACACCACGTCGGTCTGGCCCCGTGCTAAGTACCCGAGGGACTTATGTTACGGGTTACAACGGATATATATTCAAAACTTTTTATACTATAGGGTCAAATAAAAGTAACTAATACAACTTTTAGGATCGTATGTGTCCCTGATATAGAGTTCACGGTAACTTTTACCGTAAGCAGCGCTGAAAGCGAAACAATTTTTTTGTGATTTGTACGGGCAAACTTATGTCGCCCGGGCTCTTGTCCATACGAATCACGAATTTGTTTTTACGCTTTCAACGCTGCTACTTTCACCGTGAGCTCTTTATCAGGAACACATACGATCCAAAAAGTATAAGTTATTAAGTTATTGTTGTAAATGTAATAGTTACTTTTGTTTGAGCCTGTAGTATAAAAAGTTTTAAATACGAGTATATATCCATTGTCTGGTACCTATAACACAAGTCCCTCGGGTTTTATCACTTAATTTTGTTACATCCTGTATACACATAATATTAAAATTATATGATACACATATACGCATATTTAACACACATCCAAGACCCAGGAACATTGAAAACTTTTCGCTCGGCGGCGGCGGGATTCGAACAGAGTTCGTCACCCTGTAGGGGCAACCCCATGTAGACGCCCCCAAGCAACTCCTGGGGCCATCGGGGCAACCTAATCAGCCCCATAAAGTCGGAACTTCTAATCAGATGGACAGAAGTTCTGAAGAAAATGCTCCAAGTATTCAGTGAACATTATGTCGTTGGGCATAGGGATCAGAATGGCTTGTGGTCGTAATTAAAGTTATCTCACAGATAAAGTTGAGGGTATATAAAATTTTAACAGCTTCTCCTTGATTTTATATGCTTACGAGTACCAACCGACAGTGGCAGTGGATGAGCGGTGCTCAACGGGGTAGGGGGTTCGAATCATCGAGAAATGTGAGTTTGTTCGTTCGGAAAATAACGCCGAAACCAGTAAACGGACTTGATGAAAGTTATAAGGATATCACATAATAATTAATCGAAGGAACTGACTGTTAGACACAGTGGTCGATCAACGCACAGACAAAAATACTGGACAGAATAATGATATCAAGGGGGCAAGCGAGCAGACGGGTTAGCTCATGGAAAGCAACTACCGTGGCCCATGGACACACCAATCAGTGAACGAAACTCAGCACAATGCCGTTTCACGTCACGTTTTCTGTAAGGCCGCGGTATCACTCCGGTCGAGCTGGCCTATCCGTGCTGAAGCATGGCTCTCCCACGGCAATGAGCATCCGTATTATGTAATTGAGATCGGAAAATGTCTCATTGGTACACGCCTCCACCGGGGTTCGAACCTGCGCCCTCTCGAGTGCGAACCGAAGGTCTTACCCATTAGGCCACGGACGCTCCAAAACGGAGTTTACAGCTTACTGACACTGCTGTCCTCTAGCATGGTGTCACCATGTCGATACCTCGGAGAAAAATAAAAGCAGTTTCTTTTTATGTGAAAAAATGTTATAACCGAGCATGCCGATACTCCTCGACTCAGATTCCAATGTCGACAAAAGACAGAAACTCCCATCCCAGCAACTGTTATAGTGTCCCAGATTCTAGTGGTCACCACGTTTTACTAAAGACTTTTAGTGACGGAAGAAATCGAGGTAAGAAACAGACCTTCTTTTACCTATCACTGGGCTAGAGACGGTAAAAGTTTATCCCTAAAAACTGTCAAAACATGGCTTGACAAACTGACCCCGTGTATCTTGGGCATGACACATTATAATAACTCCCACACCGGTTTCGGTGACGGTGGCCGGTTTCATAGAAACCAGGCCTGTTACACAGGAGTATTTTTATAGTGCTCAAGTGTGTGCGCAGTAAACAGGAGCACTCTCTCTGGGTTTACTCTCATAACCCAGTGTGACGGATGACCGACACGACTGGCGAGAGATCAGTCGCGGGACCGACTTTACATGCCCATCCGACGCATGGATCATCTTACACGTCAGACAATCAGATGATCAGCCAGCATCGCCCTAACCAAACTGGGAAATAACATGTTTCCAACGCGGGAATCGAACCCACGACATCTGGATGAAGAGCCGAGCTCTGGACCACGCAGGCATAACACATTGCTAGCTTCATCACGTAGCACCCGGGGCGGTTTTTCGTTAACTAAACTTCGTTTGAACGCTATTAACTATGTGTTCTCTAGTCTGAGACTGCTAACAGATTTTATTGTGTTTCTAATAGAATTATCCCGCCTTTCCCAGCAAAAATTGCATTGCTTTGGACGTGCAAAGATTTAAATCTGGAACAAATGATAATTCTGAAGATTCTGCTGAAATTCGATACGTATTAGGGGGCAAACGAGCAGACGGGTTACCTGATTGTAAGCAACTGCTAGTTTTCTGTGACAAATGTACTGAAACAAAGCCCTAGATTAATAACATTTAAATCAAAATGAATTGAAATCGATACACTAGTAGTCCGAGCTACAATGAAACTAATATTTCTTGCCGGTATTAAGTAGCTGTGATATTTCATGTCTCCTACAAGTAATGTCTTAGCATTCGTAAGCATTAGGTGGACTGAGACCTTTTTCATATTATTAAATGTCTACTATTGATTTGTTTGATTTACTACTAGCGTTAATTCGCGGCTTGGTCCGCTTGGAAATACCACGGGAGCATTAACCCGGGGTTCGTCGCAGGACTAATGCGAACACATATACACGCAATCGGGTAAAAAATACCATAGAGTTTATGTGTGCTTAAATAATTTTATATTTAAGCACACGTTTTAATTTAAGTTTATTCTTTAGTCTGTATGTCACGTGATCCGAAACGCTGTCCGCCATGATGAGAGTCTGTGACGTCATTGAATCCAAAACAACGACGAAGGTGGTGTTAAACGTTCATATTTAAAACTGTTTATTATTAAATTCGGAAAGGGATTTTGTAGATACATTTTTAAGACCTCTTTTGAATTTAATGAATGTAATAAAAAACTTGTTGTTTATTTTGCGATAAGTGACGTCACATACATCCACATCATGGCGGAAATCGTTTTCGCGGGAATTCGAAATAACACAAACTTTAAAGTTTTTTTTTTGGACCGTTTACCGACAATATTTTGAGGAAATAAAATAATGACTGAAAAGTGGCTGTGTTAGAAAAAAACTTTGCCTACTTTTGCGAAAAAGTGTCAAATACCCCAAAGAACGTCATATTTTAAGTTGATAACGCGACGCTCAATTTAAGAGAATCCTATTCTAAGCAAGTCTCACCATACTATTCCAAGTGTATTACGAACAACGAGAATTCCCATGTCAAGCGATCTGGGATGCAATTAGTTTTATACTACCACATTCCAGGACATTCCAGAGAATTCTAGTATGTTCCAGCTGGTTCTGGAAGCGTAATAAACACAGTTGAGGTGTTTTATTCGGCGGGCACTAGGTTTTTCTGTGGGGACCGTTCATAAAATACATTACGCGTACACGGGGGTCGATGAAATTGGTCTTGATGTGACATAGCATTGGAAAATTTATAATACCTATGGACGCTTCACACCACGTCAGTCTGTCCCCGTGCTAAGTGCCCGAGGGACTTGTGTTACAGGTACCAGACAACGGAAATATATTTAATACTTTTATACTATACACATATTTAAGAT